>JXPG01029604.1:0-26859 GCA_001015175.1 Megaselia abdita
TTTTTTAATGAGAGTTTATTATACTTTAAAATACATTATTATTTTTAGAAAGTTTCATTTACAGAATTCATTAGAAGAAAGAATAAACATTAATATTTTTGTTTTCTCTTTAATCGATACGGTAATAGATTGATTATGAGGATACAACTGTGTGCATTATACTACTCTCAATATTTTCCAACGATACTCATATTGCCTATATCTCTACTCAAAAAAAACTTTCAAAACACTGAAAAACTTCCTTACGCGATTTCGTAACCTAAATCTCAACGTAATAAAAAGTTCAGTGATGACATAATGAGTATATCATTGTCTCAGTTTTGTCCGCAGGATATCGTGATGACATCTCCACCCAAACGACTTCACTAATAAAAGTTGAAAATCTACGGAGGCTTTCTTAGAACCAAAAAATCAACCTTAGTGATGTCGTGGGACATCTTTCAACCTCATAACACAAAAATTATATTTTAATAATAACTAAAATAAAACTGTTAAAATTTCGCAATATCCAATATAGAAAGTTTTTTTTTAAATTGTTGTTTATTTGTTGCAAAATCAAGAAAATCGAAAACTGAAAACCTATCTACATTCCATAATAATTAAATGCTTAAAAAATAGCGAACAAATCAACCAATTATCATAGTAACTAGCAAAAATTAAACCCACATAATTAAAGTTGGTTTCTAACTCAAGGCTCCATATAATAAGTCAGTCAGTCAAAAAATAGGTTCACGTTTATTCATTTAATTCATATGACTATGAAATTGCAGGCTACTGAACCTCCAATAAATACTCCATTAACTCTCAATACGCTAGAAAAAACTAAAAGCCATCTCGAAAGCAATTCGCTTCATTCCATTCAAATCCAACGAGCTACTGTATTCAGAGCAAATATGATAATTGGCGCTTTGTGGTGGTTTTGTTTTTCTTTCAGTCGACGTAACAAAACGTAACAGATTTCGCAAACGCTTTTCCCAGAAATTCCATAAATTCACATACAATTAGCATACAAAGGAAACTTACTACAATTTTCTTTAATAAAAAGGCAAGAAGAGTCCGTATGGGAAATTGACAGACAGGCAGACAGTTTATGTACTGTAAACAGAAACACAGATGTAGATATATATATTATATGTGGAGAAAAGAAAGTTGCACCACACCGAAAACCAACCAGGAAGAGAGACAACAGTCAGTACCTTTTATTTTTCTTTTCCATCAATCGCCAATTACACAGAAAAAATTACGTTACGAGGAGATGGTTCGCAGTGCATGCATAGTGGGGCGTGGTGATTATAGGTGTTTCTTGGAATCGTCTTAGCTTTGTGGATAATGGCTTTTTGGAAGAGGAAGCATTTTATTTCATTGGAAATGTTATCTATATTCGATGTCTATTTAGATAGACTCGGCTTTTACATTTTTGGTGTTATTCGTCTCGTAATTATTTTAATAGGCCTAAGAAGTAGACGAAATGTCGAGCTTTTTGTAGTACGCAGTCTTCAGTATGTAGTTTGTAGAATAGATAAACCATAATAAAGCATGCTTTGACAATCTTATGTTTGCCACTTCAACCGAAGCACCCTGTCAGAAGCTTTTCCTTGCTCTTGTAGGGTGTCTTGTTAAAGTGGAAAATATCGGACTCTGAAAGTTTTCCCATTTATTATTTGCCTATGTTTGTATAGTATGTAGCCCGTAGTTTTTATAATGGGTTTTCTATAGTATATAGCCTATGGTCTGTAATTTGTAAGTAAAACTCCCACATCTGTAGAGTACTATATTAAAGCAAAGTTCCTTCAACACTCGGATTTTGACAACATTTACAGGATATGTTTATTGAAGCCTGGAATATAAGAAATGCAACTTTTACATNATAATGGGTTTTCTATAGTATATAGCCTATGGTCTGTAATTTGTAAGTAAAACTCCCACATCTGTAGAGTACTATATTAAAGCAAAGTTCCTTCAACACTCGGATTTTGACAACATTTACAGGATATGTTTATTGAAGCCTGGAATATAAGAAATGCAACTTTTACATTACGTCTTTGATTGGATTATGTACAAAGGTTCAATTTTTGTATTGTTGCTTAGTTTTTTGTGTAGACGAATAGACAATATGGGTATCGTTGGGCGGGGAATAATGAGAGAAGGTTGGAAGTATTCTCAGAATTTATTTCGGGGATGAGAATGGTCGCCATGATTCCAGAAACTGTTCCGTGGACAAACCACAATATGGGTATGGCTGGACGTGGAGGAAGGTGGGTACCGTAGGGTTCTGATAAGCAATCTATTACAGTATCGATTATTAAAAATAAAAACAAGAAATATTTACTCTTCAAAAACTTTATTCTGTAAATAAAGCTTTCTAAAGCTATTAAAGTATAACCAATTTTGAGAAAAAAAACTAATCAAACAATTATCCGCATAATACTTCGAAAACTAAAAATGAAAATTTTATGTTATTGCAAAGGGTAACCCCTTAGTTAACTTCTTCAAATTGAATTTTTAAAGAAACTGTTCTCCTGAAAGTCTTTCATATAATTTAATAAAGAAGTTTTCATTAAAAAATTGCTCAACAACAGTATTTTTGTTAAAAATGCAATGCAACTTCTTCAAATATAATTTTTAAATAAACTTTTCTTCTAGAAACTATTTATTTGATCAATTTAAGAAGTTTTAAACAGTTCAATTTTGTTTTCAGCTTTTTTGTGAAAAATGCAAAGGGTAACCCTTTGTAATTTTTTGAGCAGAAAAATCAACTTCTTCAAATTGAATTTTTAAAGAAACTTTTCTCCTGAAAGCCTTTCATATAATTTAATTAAGAAGTCTTTATTAAAAAATAGCTTAAATTTTGTTCACAGTATTTTTGTGAAAAATGCAAACCCCTTAGTGATTTTTTTAGGCGAAAAATCAATTTCTTCAAATTGAATTTTTAAATAATTTTTTTTTCTAGAATGTATTTTATTTGATCAAATTAAGATGTTTTCATAAAAAACAGCTCAATTTTTTTACAGTTTTTTCACTCCTTACTAAATTTATGGAAAATATCCCAAATAAAAATGTTGAATTGACATTCAAAAAAATTAAACAAAAAACATAAAATTAAATAATTAAACAAAAACTCATAAAAGAATCTTAAAACGAAAAAATATTATAATTGAAATATTAAACACAAACATTAAAAAATAATAATTAAGAAGAAAAAAAACGAAGAATACCAACAATAAATAATTTAAAACAAAAAATCAACAGCATTTAAATAAAAAATAATTAAACAAACAAAATAAAATAAATAATAATTTCTGCGAAAAAAAAACAAGAAATTAAGATCAAACAACAACAATATGAGATAAGATAAAAAACAAAAAGTAATATATAAAATTAAAGAAAAAGTAAGAGTTTTTAATAAAAATTTAAAAGAATAAATTTTATTAATGAGGAGTACTTTGTTATTTTGTTAAGGGTGTACTTAATAAATTTAGTTTAATTCTGTTTATTTAAAGGCCTTGGAGAAACCTTAGAGCTTCACACAAAATACTTGTTACTCGTTTATTATTTAATTTTTTTTTTTTAATGTGTTTTTTTATTTAAATATTAGAAATATTAGTTGGTTTTAGGGAGTTGCTAGAATTTATAATACTCCAATCCCATAAATCCGACCCATTTATTATATTTTAACATTTGTTATTTCTATAGAACCGTTTACAGACCCTACGTAACGTAAGCCTTCACGTAACTTATAACTCTTGAAACCACCCATAATTTAAATGAAAAACGACAAATAAACCACAATGAATTTTCATAAAATTACCAGCCAACCCATAATAAATAACCTTCGATCCTCCTAAAAAACAAGCCCATGACCCACTACTCCCATCAACTTCCTATTCTACGAAAGAATATTCAAAGAATCAACACAAAAGAAGTAAAACCCATTCATAAATCGTAAAAATACGAATCCATAAATAATTTCCATGTTTAGAAATTCCACTGACTGACCTTGTTTCTATATTCGTGGTAGGAAAGAGTTAGTCGGCGTCTTACCAACCACAAAACATCACAGGCAACAAAGAAGCGTAGGAGATTGGCGTATTAATGCGCCCAGAAAATTGCGGCAATGATTTTTTGCTTCACTAAAATAAACATCTATCGACATCGAAATGTAGTGTAGTGTTGTGAATTTGAATAACATCGCAGATACAGAGACAGAGCGGAGAATATATGTTCACAGTTTACCATAATAGGTGCGACAAAACCTGCGCGATCACAGAAAATTACTACAGCTTTGAAGTAACTTGAAATTAAGACGTCTCGAATGCAAATTGTTTCCAGTAATAGTTTGTTGTTTTCCAGTATGAGACCATGGCTCTAAATCGATTGCACATTGCACAAAAGTCTCAACTGAAATGAACTGAAACAATACCTACCAAAGCAATTGACAGAGTAGGAAATCTGATAGTTTTAATTGAATGTTTCGTTCCATGTGGAGAAACACTTTGAACTTTGGCAAATTTATAAGGTATATTGTATAGTATTAACGTTGAAAAGCTTCATCGGGTGTGATTATTGTACTTATTCTGTGACGTTTTTCTTAGATTAGTCTCAGACGTTAGAATGTTGTTGCAATTTTGTTGTGCAAGTTTTTTTTGTTGTTGGGAAATTGTCTGTGGTTTTTAGAGGGAGTTTTTGTTTTTATTTTTATACAGTTACACTAAGAAAAAATTACAAAAAATGTTCAAAAGTGTCTGGATTTTAACCTAAGACTACATATGTTTCACACTTAAGAAGAACACAAGTTTTGCACTCACAGATTCGAAAAAAAATCATAAGTGAATAAATGTATAATTAACACATTATGTGGGAATATTTTTGCATTTCACACTCCTTTTTCTGGGTGAAATTAAAAATCTTGGTGTAATTCAAACAAACTTTATTTTGTGTTTATTAATATCATTATTTGTATTAGAATTTTATTGTATAGTAATTTTTTTTATTATCTTAAAATTGTTTCATTTTTGTATTTTATTTCTAGATAAATACGCTATTCTTAATTTTGTTTTTTAAATAAATGCTACGTTTTTTATTTTAGTTTCTTAATTTTTGAGAATATTTTTGGTTCTGATAAAGGCGTTTTTACATCTGATTTTGTCCTTTTTAATTGTTGCAAATTTGTTTTTTTATTTTATTTATTTCAGTTTTTTTCTTATTTAACGAAATAATCTTAATTTTTATACCTATGCTGTTTTTTTTAAATATATGTTTTTTGTAATTATTGTTTATTTATTTCCTTTTATTTTTTAATTCTTGATGGTATTTATTATTTTGATTAAAAGATTTTAATTTTTGGCTTAGCTGTTTCTGATTCTTTTAAATTTAGTTTTTATTTTTTAATATTGAGGGTATTTGTTGTTTTGCTGAAGTTGAAGGATATAATATGCATTCTTGAAATCCATTTCAATTCAGATATTTCAGTAGCATCAGCAGTTATTTCTTCCCCAACAATTCCTGTCACGTCACGAAAGATACACTTTCGTATATTTCACTTATCCTTCACACATCATTCTTGACTCCTCTCAAAATTTCCCGTCCAACGTCCAACTATACCCATATTGATTCCACTTCTCCTGGCTTCAATGAACCTGTCCTGAAAATGTAGTAAGAGTCGGATAACCCCTCATCAGGAAAGTATATATTGTTTTGAGTAATTGTTAATTTTTTTCAACATTCCCCATATTTTAATGAATAATTTACACGCTCAAATATGCAGTCTCATAAACTAATCAAAATTATTTGTACGGTACATATTTGAATTAACTTAAAATTTGATATATTCTTTATCAATGTTCTCTACATATTTACAATATTATGTATTCCAACATAGTTTTGAATGTGTATATACATATTTCTTGTGTAGGCTAAATATTTTAAAATGTGTAAATTTGCATTAATAAAATGTGTGCAGCATGAACAGAATATGTAATGCACAAATGAAATATGTTAACCACTCAAAACAATATGTAATTTCGTGATCATTGAAATGTGTAGCACACTTATTTCGTGTGTAGAATATTCATAAAGTGCAATATGTAAACAAATATTACATTTGTAGGGAACACATTTCGTTTTATAAGTGTACTTGAAAATTACTCAATTTATAAAGCCACGGCTTACTTGTCTACTTCTGGCACAATATAAAAGTCATTTGCTAAATATCACTTTTATTGAGGCCTATTTACGAATTATGGCTTTCCACTGCATTTTGAATACTAAAAAATAATGAAGTGTTTGAAGTCCACTTTTTCAAAACGCTAAAAACTTACACTGAGAAGAAACAAATTTTCTTAATGTATATTGCAGACTTTAAAATATGTACACAATATGTATGTTTTGATCATTAAAATGTGTAACACACATACTTCTAGTGTAGAAATTTAATCAAACGAAATATATGAATGAATTTTACATTTTAAATATATCCTACTGCAGTACATTAAAATATGTAGAGTACACATTTGAATACACACATGGAATGACAAATTTACTCACATTTTTGTATGCTTTTACGTACTTAAAAAATCTTATGAAGTAAAGATTCTGTTTTCATGTAAGAGAAATTTTACTAAACACTTCAGACAAATCAACTATTTTGTTCTAGTATAGATCCTGAAGGTAACGGTTAATGACAGATATAAGGAATCCTATAATTTAATAAGTCATACAGTTTTTGAACATTTAATAGGCGTTATAAAAGAAGATGGGGTTCTGATATGAGATTTCTTTTTTATATGTTCTGTATTGATTTATTTCTGAGAGTGAACTTAACCCTTATATTCGAGTTCGTTAATCTTCACTATGGCAGCCATTCCGTGAACAAGAAGGTATATTTTAAATTATATTTTTAAGGTGTTTTTTGTGTATCAAGTTTAAAAAAAAATTAATTTGAACATTAACAAAAAAATAATTTCCATTGGTTTAGCCAAATTCCTTGATTTTTATTGTATTTTTTGTGTTCGGGATTTAAATTACACTTTTCGAGTAAAAGTTAAATCTATCTCACTAGCTCGATTCGTAATTTTTCATATCGTACCTTATTGAGAAAAATGTAGACTATTGCACATTCAAACTACTCCCTAAAATCCATCGAAAAACCAAAATTGCATAAGACAAAAGAAAAACAATTGACAGAAGAAATCGAAAAGTTAATTAAATGTTTAAGTTTAGTTTAATTTGACGATTCCATCCATTCCATTCGTTCAAACTGCTCTGAACTCTGAAATCATTCACTTTGCATTCATTAAAAAGCATCAAAACAATAAAAGTCTGTAATAAGAAAGCAAATAAAGTTATTATGCAAATTATCTGGATGAACTACAGTCACAAGTCGAAGTCGAAGTCAGCAACATTTAATTGTAACAAGGTAACAAGTCATCAGTCCCAAGACAGTTACTGAACTTACTAACAGTTATGATTAATTAAAAACGGAATAACCTATCATGGTAGATTTGTAGTACAGACGGTTGGTTGGTCGAATTCAGTACATATCATAACATATCATATCTTACCATAGTGAGTGAAAGTCTTGTAGCATTGTTCAAAAACAATTTAACGTCATTTTTACACAAAAAAAACGATGTTTGTTATTTTAATTAGATCTTAGGTCTTTCTCTTCTCTTCCACATGTGAACCTATAATGTATTCATAATATGAGATATTAATAGGGTCTACGAGGCATTGGAAAGAAGATGATCCATTCCATTCCATCTCATTTGAATTTCATTACTTTTGATAACTTTCGTTTTTCATATATTTGAGTGGAAGAAATTTCTTCTTTTCATTTCTTTCTAATTGAAGTTATGTTTGATTTGAATAGGAGGCACAAAACAATCAAACAGAATGTGTTTCGTATTTACCTGTGAACTTGTGATATGGCTTTTGTGATAAACGAAAGTAATTTGAATTTTTCTTTATTTGTTATTACTCATCACTTTGAAGTTTTAATTTTAAATGGCAGGTGACTTCTTTTTCTATAGAGAGATTTTTTGTAGTCAAAAACAGCGTTTATCTAACATCAAGACATTTTAAATTACGTCCGAACACTGTCAGTTTTTGTTCAGTTTAGCTGTGATTTTTTTATATATTAGTTTAAACCTTTATTTCTAACTAGAAACTTTCAAGAGAGAAGAAGAAACATTCAGGATAAAAGTTTTCTGTGTATGAAAGCGCCATCTGTGTGAAGAGTGTTTGAGTGATTAGGTAACTGTGTTATCTATCTGTCTGTATATCTACAGTGGACAAATTGGGTAATTGAATTTTGAGATACTAATGGGTCCACCATCACTAGAAAAATGTGTTGTATGTCTGTATATATGTATGTCGTGTAAAAATCTTGTAATTGAAAATTTACCAACATCCCATTGATCTAGAGATTTGAAAATTGGAGCAAGAATATATTTTTTTAAGGATACCTTACCTTTACCTCCTCACATGTCAATGATGGTAGAGTTCCCTCTGTAGCAGATCTGTTTCTGGCTAAACAGTCTGCTCTACCATCACTATCTCTATTTTCTCTTTACTGGCTTTGAATAAAGAAGACTTAAGTTCCTATATAAGTCTAAATATAAGGTAGTTTGTTTGTGCAGGTGATAGCACTCTAGCCTACCACTGTAAGGATTCTGAGTTCTATCCTTGTTAGAATTTTTCGTAAATAGCTTTCTTTCGTTATATAAATAATTAAAATAATTGTTGTAGACCCTAGCAGAATATATAGTTTTTAAGCCTATATTAAGTGTGTCTAACATATAATATTAAACATTTTGTTTGCTTGAGTTGATCCAATTTCTGATATGAACGTAATCTTACACTTAAAATATTCATTCATTCATTTAATTTTTTTTTTTTTTTTTCAATTATTTTTCGGGTAGTGTGAGTAGTTATGAAAATTTGTAATATAAAAGCAGTTTTAGAACTGCTGGAGGTATTTTTTTGTTATGTAGATTTTTAGAATTTCTAATATGCAAGCTTTAGATTCCATCATAAAATACTCTACGAAATATCTGTCCTGATCCAGTAAATTTTGGATGGTATTTATTTTTTTACGTTTCTTGTTTTTGTTTTATTTTAATGCAGATTGATTCTAAAAATTATATATTTTGTGTGTGCTTAACATTTTTTGTGTCTTTGTTATTGACGGTATTTATTGTTGTGACGAAGCTTAAGGAATCTTTCCTTATGATGTTTAAGACCTTTTTTATTATTCAAAATCTCCGTCTATTGATATTTAAGCCGCGAAGCATGTAGCTCTTGGACTGTACTACCATACCATATTTCAAGGAATCTATCCTGTAGTTTTGATAAAATCGTAACCAAATATGAAAGTAGTATAGTCCTCTTCACATTCGATTGTATTCATTATGTATTTTTTAAGCTAACGTTTATGGTTCAATTTCAAAATAGATTCCACACATTTGCGGCGATGCAGAAATCTATTCCATACTCTTGACTCTTTTCAAGATTCTCCGTCCAACGATACCCGATCATTAAAAAAAGCTATACATTTCCAGACCTTACCTTTATTTATACTCAGAACAAAACGTATAGTATCACATAACGTTACGAAAAGTAGCCTATGTTTTGACTAAAATAATTTTGGATATCATTGAAGCTTCATTATTTGAACTGAAAATCGGACAATTGTCAAAGATTAGATATTTAGGTATAATACATCTAAATATCGCTAATAACATAGCGTCCGACCGACAGAATTGATTTATGAGTGCATGAGTGAGTGGAAGAGTATTTGAATGAGTGATTGAATTTGTGAGTGGATGAATGGACTACAACCATTTAACCATAACCTAAAACACAGAGATTTCATACTTGTGAGGGAGCCATATCTTAATACGACTCCTACAGCACTACCAGTATAAACATAAATCAAATTGAACAACTATAGAATCCTTAAAACTCTAATGGAGTCTCACGGAAAGTTTCTTACTGTTATACTTTATATTGAGCCGTATAGCTTAATACCAATCCAACTTAAGAAATTAGGCTTAGTTTTCTCATCTTCTGTTTGATGGACTGATTGTTTAATGAATGGACTGATAGACTGATTGATTGAAGACTGATTGATGGGTTGAAGGACTGCTTGATTGAAGAACTGATTGATGTATGAATGGGTTGATTTATCCATTGACTAATGGATTGATGGACTGATTGATAAACAGGAAGAATATGGTTTTATCTAAAACGTAAGTGATTTCGAGTCCAGAAACTTCTGGGTTTTAGCAAAGAAACTTGGAGAATGGGGCTAATCAATGTTATTACTGAGCTTAAAAACCTTTTTGTGGTTTAATATTGTCTAACTTAGTGGGGAACTTATTGTTTCATATTGCTCGATAAAATATTACAAATCAATACATTTATATTATCTATCGTATTTTATACCACTTGCAAAAAACATATCAACCCAAAACTCAAACATAAAACTCTCAAAAATCATTGAAGTTTCTAGAAAAAAAAGAAATACTAAGAAGAAAATGTTGAAAAACTCATTGTTCATATAAGAAAAAAAATAATTTGCAATTTTCCTGTTAAAGTTTTGTAACTCCCGGCAAAAAAAAAAGAAACACACAAGACAGAATAAAAACCAAACAAAAACTGCTAAACAAGTGAAAACAAAAAAAAAAAGCTAAGAAAACAAAACAAAAGTGTCGTTATGACATTGCATCAATGCAAACAACTGCGATGGATGGAAAATAATAATTAGTCTGGGTAATTTTAATTATGTTAATAAATGATTGTCTCTTTGGTTGCATAAGTCAGCTCGAACCCACGAGTTAACAACATTCCCTTTTGACGCAGTGATGTAACGCAATGATGGGAACGCGTTATTCTCTTTTATCTGAATGTAAGGACAAAAACAATATACTTTCACTGCCAAAAGGGAGAAAATTTCATTCATGAACAGCTTTTTGTTGCCGCCGTGATTTTTTATTATGTTTTATTAGTCTGGGAGAGAAGTTTTTCTACATAAGCTATTTTTACTTTAGAAATTTGTTACTTATGTAATTTTTGGTTGGTTTATATTTTTACATTATGTAACTTTTGATTTTAAAGTGAATTCCTATATAATTATATACATTTTACAAAATGCAATAAAGGAAATCAATTTAAAACGAAAAGTTACATGTGTAAATAATGTAATTTTTGGTTGGTTTATATTTTTACATTATGTAACTTTTGATTTTAAAGTGAATTCCTATATAATTATATAAATTTTACAAAAAGCAATAAAGGAAATCACTTAAAAACCAAAAGTTACATGTGTAAAAAATCAAAAGGTACCAAAAATTACATATGTAAAAATTAGTAATATATTATTACTATTCTTGTTATAAAATGCAAATTAAGATAGACAAAAATATGAAGAAGAAGAAAGATGTATCTCACAAAACTGCAAACTAAGTATATAAAAAAGGAAGACAACAATATCCAGGTAACCGATAAAGTTGAGTTTGATGAAAATTGGAAAACAAGTTAAGTCAACCAACCAACCAACATTCCTTCTCCATTCAATTCATTCATACATTCAATTGAATCGACTTGAATGCAATGTGCATTGCCAATTCAACCCAATTTATTTATGTTTATATTCGAAAATGTATCTGTTTTGTTGTCTGGTCGGTTTTGGACTGCATTGAAGCGTTAATTTCTTGGCAATCGGCAATAACAGGCAATACCTTTGAGCCAAAAGTACTCACTGATTGAAAGTTTGTATATTGTATGTATTGTATATAGAGTATACGAAACACTTTATTTTCATGAGCTTTAGGGTGGTTCTTGTGTTTTTCTTTTCGTGTTAAATGTGAATCTCTTCTATTTTTCTACATATTTTAAAAGTAGAGTTTTGAGAGTATTTTATGAATACTCTGGAAATTTTCTTGAGAGGGTGACCTAGCTACCACACGGGTACATATAGGCCTTGCACCATACGTTCGCTATCAAGGTAGGGCACTTTTCTCACTATATGCAAAGACATCAGCAAAGTCAACCCGTCTCAATACCAGCAATAGGATACTGTAGAAATAGTCTGCTAACAACTTAGATTTAGTCTGAAATGATAAATTCAAAAAAACCAAGAACAAGCCTTAGATCAATTGGATTTACCATTAACGACTCGAGAACGTTATGCATAACGAGATACGTCTAGCGGCAAGGAAAGTACGCATCTTACTTCGACCAGGTGGGAGGAACGAGCTACTTCACACTCTGACTCGTTGTAAGGTCGACAATACAGCTTTTCATGAGGTGAGATTTGGTGGCAGCGATATACTGAGAGATAGAAAGAGGAAGGGAAGACATCTACTTCGGTGGTAAAAAAGATCAGGGCATGATGGGTTGGTTTCCTGTCATGAAAGGATTCGCTTAATACGGCAGAATGAATCCTGAAAGATTTGTATCATCCGTGCATACGCTCCAATTGACAAATCAAATTCATTTACCAAACAAAAGCTTCAAACATAAATGGGCATCTTCTACAATAAATTAGATTCTGTCCTTGATGCTCAGCGTGGCAAAGAGGAAATTTATCGAGGCATTACGGCGCTAAACATGGCCCAGCCATGGAACTTGCTGCTTTTAACTCAGTCCACGATAGCAGCGTAATTATAAAGCCTCATTTCCTTCACACACTGGACCGTTGCTCATTCTCCACACTTTTCTCTCAAAAACATAAAGCCGTTGTCTGTCTCCTCCTGATATAGTCCACGATTCGCATATATATCAGGAGTCTTGTAGATCTTCAGCTTGTTGTTACGCTGAACAAATTTTCTGTGGAGCCCGTGCAGCCCATGTTCTGTTCTACGTTGGATTTATTGTGTGATGTCATTGTTCGAGGGGACGGAACTTCCAAGGTGCGTAAAATCCTAGACTGACTCGAAGTTATCAGACCCAAACCAGCTGTTGTTGAATTGCTTGTTGTCTCTTCTGGATTTCATGTAATTTATCTTGTCTACGTTGACGACTAGCCCTATTATTTCTGCTGCCTTACTTATGCTACTGAAAATGCTCTACAGTTTCTTTCCTTTCAAGTCCCGCGAAAGGATATCAATATCATCGGCGCGCGTAGCAAAAAAGTTGAGACGATCTCCATTTCACGAAGATGTTATTGTTAGACGCTGGAGCATCGGCCCTTCTGACAATGATTTCTAGACAATATTAAACAAATTCAAGAAAGAGCATCTCCTTGCCGAAAACCTCTTGATATTGTGAAAGGCTCCGATGCTTATCCTGTTATATGAACTGCACTTTTCGTTTCTGCTAGGGTTATCTGACATAGTTGGATGAGTCTCTTCGGGATGCCTAATTGGTTCATTGCAGTGTATAGCTCATCTCTAATGATGCAGTCGTAGGCTTGTTTAAAATCTATGAACAGGTGGTGGGTGTCAACCTGGAACTCTCTTGTCTTTTCGAGAATCTGACGTAAGGTGAAGATTTGGTCGGTGGTGGAGTTTCCTTGTCTAAAACCGCACTGGTAATCTCCTATGATGTCGTTGAGATACCGTTCTAGGCGCTCACACAGAATAAAAGACATGATTTTGTACGCTGCGTTGAGTATACTAATACCTCGGTAATTCTTGAACTACGTGGTCTATAATTCAAGACATTTAATGTATCATTCGTCATTGCGTTTCTTAATGAGTTCTTTAAGTCGTCCAGTTAAAAATGTTCAATAGTGTTCAATAGCTGATACACCTCTCATGCGAAGTTCTTCTGATGTACAGATGGTATAATAAAACATATAAGACAAAAGATAGCTTGTACAAAAAGTGTCAGTCTTTTCAGTCTCAGCCTTTGATTTTACATTTCTTCTTCTTGTTTTAGTGTTTGGTATATTTGGATAGCTTTTTACACTGTCAGTCTCTATGCGCAGTCTTCACAAGAGACTGAATATATTCAGTTTTTGTACAAATTTTGGAGAAGTGTCCCAACCCTCGATACCATCTGTATTCTGAGGTTTCCGCTAAGCTCTTGAAGCAGTCCACGAATGTTAAGAAGTCGTCTCTCACATTGAATGTATCTTACGCAAATGCTCATTTGTAAGATCTTATACCTGTTGTGTCGTCAAACATTACCGAACAAATTTTTGCTTCCTTCACTAATATTTTTTTAATAATGATTTGGCCAATCATTTCAATTGATTCATTTTGAATAGTTTCAAAGCATATTGAAGTTTCATTTCAGGTTTTTTGAAGTAGTTCCTTCAAGTATTTTAAGAGAAAAGGCTGTGCTTTCATTACTCTCAGACTCAAAATACCAACAAAGAGTTAGAAGAAAAATAACACAGTAAACCAACATTTCAAAAATTAATCAAAAATTAAACAACAATAAAAGAACCCTCCCTAAATGAAATAATGAAAACCAGAAAGTAGAGTAGAAAATATTTCAAACGTAACGTAATAAGCAAACCTGTCAAATGTACAAATCGACAATGCTCCGATCGAAGGAAAATCAAAATATAGCAATAGGCAAAGAAGTATTTTGTATTTTGCCTTCTTATACTTCTTCCCTCAATATATATTTCACCGATAGTTAAAATCACTGTTTAGCTTTATCTTGACCTCTATATGCGTTTGTATATTGATTCCTAGACAAGAAAAAGAAAAAGAAAACAACTCTTGTTGTTTTTAGTGTGCAATCACGTAATACGAATTTTGCGGATTGAATTAATTTATTGGATACAATGGAAAAGGTATAATCAAGTGGGTTGTGATCAGATCGATCGACTTTTATTGATCATGATTCATGAGTGCGTGAGATTGTTTCTTGCGTTAAATCGTTGTACGCTTGAAATAATTTTGATTTTGTAATTCCAAAGTGATTGATTTCGGACTTTTTTAAGAATATTTCATTATAAGATTTAATTCTTGGTTTGGTTTTATGATTTCGAGTGTGACGGAATTATACCTTTTTCTTTTATGGGATTACTTACATACAAAGCTTCTAAGGAAGTAATACAAATACATCATGACAACGACCCCTTCATCCTATTAGTAAGTTCGCCGAAGCGAAGACATCAACCAGATTTCACCTTGTATAGTTCGTTGCTCATTTTAATAAATTATATCAAATATCACTTAGAAGTACATGAATAGTGTTAAGCTTAGTTCGGAATAATGATGTAATTGCATAAGTAGGTCCAGCTTGTTTTATTTAAATTAGAATTCCAGGCTTTCTTCTTTCCTGCTCCTTAGGCAACACATCTTTCCAAAAATCCCTGACACATGTATTCTATTTTAAGAATGGTCAATCTATCACTCCGAACTCTAAGACTTTTTCATCTCCAGAATTATAAAATTATTAGTCCGCCTACTAAGCCCATCCTGGTCAGAAGCGTGGACCATCCATAAATCTTCAATCTGAAGTGATTTCTTTCCAAGGAGAGTAACGATCTCGAGCATTCAGAGAAGAATTTCAATATGCAATTCCATAATATGTGGTGGTATCTGAAATGATTGTGGCGTAGTCTTTATTAAAGAGATAATACTAAAGTAGACCCATCACTTCTTTTCATTCAGCTACTTCAAAGAGTAAGAAGAAGCTGAAAAGCATTTAAAAGAAGAAGAATTCATATTTAGGGTTTTCGTCCTTATTAAGTGATCACATATATATTATATGTGTAATATCTCCAATCTCTTCTCTGAGTAAAAGTGAGATCTACTATAGATACGATATATCTATACTCTTCTAAACCTTGTCTCAAACCAAACAACAGCTCTAAATGTTAAAAAAAAACCTAACTGAAGAACTTCTTTACTTTCAGGCAACAAAAGGACTACTTTCCTGTCTGGAACCAGTTTCAATGTAACATGGCACTTGGCCTACGCTCACAAAGTAAGTATTTTTTAAATTATTTTTTTATTCTTCAATCATCATTTAAAACTTAGAAGTAAGTTAGTCATTTATCTAATATCTACATGTGGAAGCTGACGATGACTCCAATCAATAGAACAGTCAAACTGGCAACAATAGTTCCGGCACCACTGACTTTGGCGTTGTTACAATTGTTTCCTTTGCAAATCTGGCAAGCCTTTTCGTCCTTGGCATCACAAGTAAAGCCGTTAGTTGAAGCACATTCACGTGTTGTGAATTTCTCTTCCCTGCTGTAACTAGCGACACACTCGTCATTGGCAACATAGAATGGACAGATGTTTTGTTCATTTGTGGTTTGTTCTTCAGCACATTCAGCCTGGTCCTTGGAATTGCATCTGTGACAGCTCAAACGGTTTTCTGGGTATATCTGAAAGGAAGACATTGAATTAGATTTTGCGTTGCTTTTTTTTTTATATTCAGTGAAATACTAGATCTAAATGTCTTGAGATCACATAAAAAATAACCTTACCTTTTCGTTACAAAGACCACCAGCGCAAGCTTGGCAAAGTCCTTCGTTGTTTTCACAGCTCTGAATTTCTGTTTTGGTTCCGGCATTTCTCAAACAACCTCTGACTGTGGTTGTTCCCTTAATTTGAGTGAAGCATTTGTTTTTAGGGGCATAGCAGGTTTCTTCAAGCAATTCTCTTAAGATGAATGGAGCTGTAGCGCAGCGTTCATCCTTGGTGGAATCGCAAGCCAAACATTTCTCGTTTTGTGGTAGTTTCTCTACAGCGTTACAAGAGTCACCTTCACATTCGTGGAGGATGTTATTCTCCTCCCAGTCATCAATATCGGATTGAGCTTGATCAGAAGAGCAACCTAGATGAATAGGTAAGCCAACCTCGTTGAATTTAGCAAAGCATTTCTCTTGATTGTAAAGTGGGCAGATTCCAGTGGTAGTTTTCTCGCAGTTGCCTTGGCAGAAGTCACAAGACAAACGATTTTCTGGATATTTATTCTTGTTACACAAGTCACCTTCGCATGAATTACACTTTTCACTGTTATTTCCCAAACAGTCAACAAATTCATCATCAACAAGGTCTTCAAGACATCCACGTTCAGTGTGACCGTTGTCGAGAATACGAGAGTAACACTGGGAGTATGGGATGCCACATTGCTTGGAAGCTAAGAATTCAGCTGGATTAGTAGCGCAAGATTCTCCTGTGGCCGAGTTACAGGTTGTACACTGTCTTGGTTTCAGATTTGCCAAGTGGTTGCAATTGGTTCCGTGGCACACATAGAACTGCTTTTGCTTGATCAGATCATTGATTTCATTCTGGTTGGAATATTCAGATTTGCATCCCATTTCCTGAACTTCAAACTTTCCATGGTATTTTATGAAACATTGATCATTTTCGATGGTACATTTTGAAGTTATTGGGGTTTCACAGCCATCTCCACTGCATTGAACGCATCCATCACTTTGTGGTAAAGGAGTAGGTGTTGATCCAGTTGGGGTTGGGGTTGGTCCTGTAGGAGTTGGAGTAATAACAGGGTCAGTTTCAGTGTTGCATCCGTTTCCAGAACATACTTGACATTGAGCGTCAGTAGATTCACAAATATTTTCAGAATAACAACCGCGGGTGACAGAACTTCCATCCAAGAAGGTAACGCAAGAATCTTCAGCGGCGAAGGTTGGACAGTATTGGAGACTGTTGGGCTTAGAAGCGCAGTTAGCATCAGATTCAGAGCATCTGTGACATTGAAGACGATTAGCTGGGAAGACATTCTTGTTGCAACTTGGGCCAGTGCAAGATTCACAATTTTCTTCTCCGTTGCACAACATTTGATCCAAGACATCCTTGTCGTCAAAGCAACCACGGTGAACATCGAATTGCATTTTTTCAATGGATGGGAACAAGGCGTTTAAACAAGTCTTATGACATTTCTTGGTGCTGAAGGTTTCAGCTTTGTTGATGCAGTTGACATCCTTTCTGGAATCACAAGAAATACAGTCCACATAGTCGGATGTTTTCCAAGCAACATTGCATTCATTTGATTTACAAGTGAAGCATTTGTCTGGATTTTCATTGCAATATGTGTTTTGGGTATTTCTGACTTGGTCGCTGCATCCTCTGATGACAACGTCTCCATCCTCTCCGAAAACAGTGATGCAGTCTTGTCTTAGTCTTCCTTGACATGTTTCTAGAACACCCAAAGTGACTGAACAGTTTTCTTTGCAGACATAACAATCTAATGGAAGGGATTGGAATCTTCCAAAGACATCATCTTCAATTTCTGAATCTCCGGTAAAGTCAATTGTATTACAGTTGCTTCCTCTGCAAGTGTTGCATTTCTCTCCAGTGCATTTAGACTCATCTCCGCAACCACGAGTTGTTGTGGATCCCTTCTTAGAAGAATAACAGAATTGATTGGCATCGAAAAGTAAGCAAACGCTTGAGCTATCAGGAGACGAAGTGCATGAGCCATTGGAATCGGAAGAGCATTCGTGACAGCTTACTCGATCTTCAGGGTAAACTTCTTGGTTACAAGTGTCCCCCACGCAAGATTGGCATGTAAGGGAATCGTTGTTCAAACAACTGACAAACTCATCACCTTCCAAGCTGGAAAGACAACCACGTTCGGTATGTCCGTCAGGTAGAGTCCTACTGTAACATTGGTTATATCCTTGAACATCGCACTTGGTCTTGCTTGGAACGTTCAATGGGTTGGTGGCACAGAATGGATCGGTTTTTGAGTTGCACAGAGTACAGTATTCAGCTTGTGGTTGTTTGTCGAAATCGTTGCAGTTGTCTCCCTCGCAAGTGTAGAACTTCTTTGTTTTCAAAAGGTCATCTATGACGTTTGATCGAAGATCACTTCCGCAGCCCTTCTCGACAACAGAGTTCTTTTCGTCAACCAGGGTGAAACAAACATCTTTAGTTCTGTAGCTTCCACAGACTTCTGAAATTGGATTTTCACAGTTATCTCCTTGGCAACGGTGACATGTAAGACGGTTTTCAGGGAATTTTTGATCGTTGCAGTTTTCAGTTGTGCATTGGTAACAGAGCTCTCCTTGACATGATTCATGATCGTCCATTTCCTTGTCATCCAAACAGGAACGAGAAAGTTCGTACGCTGGATTGATATCATCGGAATATTTTTCAAACAAGCCGATCATACAAGCTTTGTTACATAGTCTACTGTTGCCTGTGGCTCCTGAGGCACAATTTTTATCCTTTGAGGAGTCGCAGAATGCGCAGCGAATGTGATCCTGTTCAACGTTGTCAAGATTACATCCGTTGGACTTGCAGCTAATACATTTGTCTGAGTTTTGTTTGCAGTAGTCGGCGTGAGTCGCATCGACTTCATCAGAGCATCCACGCTTTTGTACGGCTCCGTCAGATAAAAAGACAGTGGTACAAACTTGAAGGTTGTTGTTGTCACATTTTGATAACCTCACGTTGTCGTCACAGTTTTCTCCTTCGCACTTGTAACAGTTCAATGGAAGATCTTGCCACAAACCTGGCTCACCAATTCCTAATTCAGGTACTTCTGGTTCTCCTATTAATTCATGGGTGTTGCAGTGGTTGGTTTTGCAGACCTTGCATTTGGAAGAATCTGATTCATCACAAGTCAATTCACTTCCGCATCCTCTATAAGTTACTCCATTGATCCAGGATGAAACACAGGAATCGGTTTCACTGTAGATTGGGCAAACATGTCCTTGAATATCCTTTCCGCAGTTAGGGTCAGTGACGGAGTTACATTGATGGCAACGAAGGCGGGTTTCTGGGAAGACTTTGTTATTGCAGTTTCCTCCTGAGCAGCTGGAGCAACGAGGATCGTTGTTGTTCAAGCAGGTTAGGAATTCATCGCCTTGGAGAGTGGAAAGACATCCTCTTTGAGTGGTTCCGTCTTGGTTGACCTTTACGAAACATTGAGTGAATGGCAATTTAGAACATGATACTTGGTTTCCTAGGTTGACTGGGTCTATGGCGCAACTAGTAACATTGTTGGAGTTACAAGCTTGGCAAGATTGGGAAGCTGGAATATTGTTCAGAAGGTCTTTGTTGCAATCTTTACCTTCGCATACAAGAACTTGCTTGGTCTTCAATATTTCATTGAGATCTTTGTCGAAAACACTGACGCAGCCCATTTGGACAATCTCATTGTTTTCAAATTTGACAAAACATTGATCATCTTCTTTGTTCACTGGGCATAACTCAGATTCAGCAATTTCGCAGTCACCTTCGCAAGTTAAACAAGACAAACGGTCATCCTTTGGCAAGACAGCAATGTTACACTTGTCGCCTTCGCAAGCCTCACAGTTAGAGTCGCTTCCTGCTACACATATTAGTATGTCATCGATATCCTTATCATCAAGGCAAGAACGAATGACATCGAAAGAGCTTGAGCTTCTGTGCAAAGCAACCATACATTGTTTGTGGCATTTACGAGTCTTTTCAATTAAAGCAGGTTGGTTTCTGCAGTTTTCGTCAGTTTTTGAGTTACAGAAATAACAATCAACATAGTCTGATTGGCTCTGAGCGAGATTACATCCATTAGATTTACAAGTAAGGCATTTTTCTGGGTTTGTTGAGCAATCGCTTTCAACATCATCAGAGCATCCTCTCTTGGATACTTTACCGTTGTCTCCGAAGACTGTAATACAGCTTTGGTAAATGTTGTCCGTCTTACAAATTGAAAGAGTTTCTTCATTGCTCTCGCATTTCTCTCCCTCGCATTTGTAACAATTTAATGGAAGATCTTGCCATAATCCTGGGAATCCTTCTTCTGGAACTTTGATTTCAATATCATTACATCCATCTCCTGAACACTTTTTGCAAACACGTCCTGTGCATGAAACTTCTGAAGCACATCCTCTGATAGTATTCTCTCCATCTAATGCAGTAACACATTGTTCGGATGGGTTGTAAACGGGGCAAGCTGTAACAGCATTTGGGGATGATTGACAGGCCTCATCTGTGGTTGAATTACATCTATGGCATTTAGGACGATCGGCTGGGAAAACGGCCTTGTTGCAGTACAAGCCTTCACAACTGTTGCAAGAAGCAGAGTTGGTATGACATTCATTAAAGTCTTCAGCTGGAAGTCTCATCAAACATCCACGCTCGGTTGAGCCATCTGAAAACGATTTATGTTAATTATTATGTTCTGGTGTCTTTGCATACTATGTTAAAAGAAAGTACTATTTAGTCCCAACGTTTAAAACCTACCTTCATTAACTCTATGGAAGCAGGAAGTATGTGGTTGTGTTCCACATCCAGTGACAGTTGTTACTTCCTCTGGATTTGTGGCGCATTCTTCAACATTTTTTGAATTACATGAGAGGCAGTAGTTGACCTTTGGTAGAGCTGTATACTCATTACAATCATCTCCGTCACACAGGAACAAATCTCTAGCGTTACTGCTCAACTGTTGAGCTGTGAATTGGCTGGCACATCCCATTTCCACAACACTGTTATTGCTATCGAACCTCATGAAACATTGGTCGTTTTCTTTATAAAGATTGCATCTTCTGGATTCATAAAATTCACAGTCTCCGATGCAATGGTTGCAAGATAATATATCTAATGAAAGAATATCAGTGTTACAATTGTCTCCCCCACAAGATTTGCATTTGTCATCATTGCAAATGGCAGCATCAGCTGATTCTTTATCGTTCAAGCAAGATCTTACTACTTCATAGGTGGGATTAGCTTCGTTGCTTAGCGGGTGTAAAGCTGTCATACATTGTCCATCGCATTGTCTTTTTGTATTGATTGATTCAGGGGCTTCAGCACAGTCTGGGTTGCTTGAAGAATCACAGATAATACATGTATTCAAAGATGTCTTGGCTGCGATTCCATTGCATTCATTAGATTTACATTCATGGCAACTTCCTGGATTGTTTCTGCAATGATCGATATGTTTTTCATAGACATCGTCAGAGCATCCACGACTGATAACCTTATCTTCATTGAAAACAGTAACACAGTTTTGTTCCAAATTATTTTCACACTCTTTTTTACTGGCAGATGTAGCGCAAGCATCACCTTCACATTGGACACAGGTCAAAGGAAGTGGTTGCCAGGCTCCTGGCTTACCGACAGACCTAAGGTTAAGGAGTTTTGCGTTGTTGCATGAGTTTCCTGAGCAAAGTTCACAGTCATAAATGTTGTCACTTTCGCATTTAACTTGTTCACTGCATCCACGTACAATAGCGTCTCCAGATGTTACTTTTGAAACACAAACTTGGTTCTCGTTAAAGACTGGACATATTCCTTTGTTTGTGGGATTTTCCAAGCAGTTTTCATCAAGGGCAGAGTTACAAGTCAAGCATTCAAGACGTTCTTCTGGGTAGAGATTCTTGTTGCAGTGCTCTCCTTGGCAAACTTCGCACAAAAGTCCACCCAAGCAGTTTTTGTAGTTCTCAAGATCCAGCTCACCAACACATCCCCTTTCGGTTTCACCCACTGTAAAAAGGAAAAGACATTTTAAAGATTTTCAGAAATTCGGCATATATATTATATTAAACTTACATTCAGTAACACGAGTGTAACACTGGGTGTTAGCATTGTTGGAACAACTTTTTGATGAAGTCAAACGGACTGGATACAAAGCACAATCCTCATCTTTGTTTGAATTACATTCAATGCATCTGTTTGGAACGATCAAGTCGTAATCGTTACAGTTTTCTTTGTCACAGAAGATAAATTGGTTTAAGTTCTCGTCGATTTCTTCTTCATCTAAATCACTTCTGCATCCCATTGAAGTGATGGAGTTCTTAACGAAGCGAATGAAACATTGTTCATTTTCGGCTGGTTTGGCACAAGGTTTGGGAGTTCTATCTTCACAGTCATCAATGCAAACATTGCAACTGAAGTCAGAGGATGGAATTGAAACTTCATTATTACAATTATTTCCTTTGCAGGTCTTGCAATTGTCTGAACCTTCGCAGGTAATGTCAGATTGGCAGCCTCGGACAACTGAACCATCCAAAGAGAACTTGGAAACACAAACGTCGTTGGCAACGTGTTTGACGCAAGCAGCAGACACATTGGCTTCAGATGCACAATTAGGATCGGTTTCTGAGTCGCACTTGTAGCATTGGAGGCGGTCGCTTGGAATCAAACCTTCGTTACATTGGTCTCCCAAACAAGATTGGCAGTTTTCGGTTTTGTTGTACAAACAGTCTAGGAAATCATCGGTTACCAAGTTAGATAAACAACCGCGTTCAGTGTGTCCATTGGGCAGGACTTTCTTGTAACATTCGTAGTATGGCATTACCCTACACCTTTCTTCTTTGCCAAATCCAAAGGTAGCACATTCAGGGTTTGTAGCTGAGTTGCAAGATAAACAAGTCTTTGGTTCAGCGAGACTCTGGAAGCTGTTGCAAAGTTCTTCTTCGCAAATATAGATTAGCTTGGATCTCAAATTTTCGTTGATGAAATCATCGGTCAAATCGCTTTTACATCCCATAGCAACAACGCTTTGTTGGTCGTCGATTAATGTGTAACACTGATCAACGCTAACGCTGTTACATTTTTTTGGAACGGCATTCTCACAATCGTTTCCTGGGCACCAGTAGCAAGAGCTTCCAGTTGATGGGACTGGGTCCAAATCAAAGGTATTGCACTTGGCTGAGGCACAAGTCTTGCAGGTATTGTCTTTATCGCAGTTTTCCCTGTCGTCTAAGTCTTTATCGTTTAAGCAGCCTCTGTATACTTCCCCAGTCAAAGGATTTTTAGCAACCATACACTTTCCAGCGCACTGGACTGTCTTGGTCAAACATTCGCCGTTAAGGTCACAAGTGAAACATTCAACTAAATCACTTTCCTTTTCAAAGTTATTGCAAGCATTGGACTTACAGTTGACACATTTTGATGGATTTGCAGTACAGTAGTCCTCTTGAGAAATGTTGACAGTATCACTGCAACCACGTTCAGTAACTTCTCCTGAAGCACCGAAGACAGTTGTACAAGTCTGGTATTTGTTGTTGATACAAGATCTTAAAATCCAGGTATTTTCGTCCTTGCAGTTATCTCCTTTGCAATGTTCACAGTTCACAGGAAGATCCTGGAACAGTCCTACAATTCCGTCTTGACCTTGAAGAGCAGCCAAGTTCACATCATTGCAACCATTTCCTTTGCAAGTCCTGCAAGTGTTTTCAGATTCCCCAGGGGCACAGGTGAATTCAGATGCACAACCTCGAGTTGTTATTCCATTTGCAAATTTGGATACACAAGAGTCCCCTTCAAGATGTACTGGGCATACTCCAAGATCCACTCCATTACGTTCACATTCAGATTTAGTTGAGGAGCTGCAACGGTTGCATTCCAGTCTGTTTTCTGGAATAACCTCACGGTTGCAACCTTCGGTTCCTTCGCAAGTCTTGCAGTTTCCGTCTTTTCCAAGAACACAATCGGCGAAAAGCTCACGCTGAAGACTTGACAAGCATCCACGGAGAGTGTGTCCTTCAGAGTTAATGCGGTAGAAGCAGCCGGTATGTGGCAATACACCACAACGACGGGTTTTCAGGGATGCTGGTTGGGTAGCACATGTTTCATCTACTGACGAGTCGCAATCAGCGCATTGTCCATCAAATGGAAGGTTCTCGTATTTGTTGCAATCAGCTCCTTCGCATACGAAGTAGTCCTTGTAGTTTTTCAAAAGTTCAGATTCATCAATTTGACTTGTGCAACCCATTTCAATAACACTATCATGTTCATCAAACTTCATAAAGCACTTGTCACCTTCAACTTGATTCTCGCAAGATTTGGCTTTTGGGAATTCACAATCACCATCGACACAGAAATTACAGGAGAATCCTTCATAAGTTCCCAAATCAAAGTCGTTGCATTTAGCACCTTCACATGTTTTGCATGAACCATCTTTTCCGCAGTCTCCTTGATCATCGATTTCTTTGTCATTCAAACATCCTCTGTAAACTTCGTCGGTCAATGGGTTGATGGCAACCATACATTTACCATGACACTTGGTGGTCTTGGAACAATCTCCATTTACGTCACATGAAAGGCATTCAACTAATTTTGAACTATCGCTGAAAATGTTGCAACCGTTAGATTTACATTTGACACATTTTTCTGGGTTTTCAGTGCAATAGTCTCCTTGGGAAGCTTTAACAGTATCACTGCAACCACGTTCAGTAACTTCTCCTGAAGAACCGAACACAGTTGTACAGGTCTGGTATTTGTTGTTGGTACAAGATCTCAAAACCCAGTTGTTTTCGTCTTTGCATTTATCTCCTTTGCAATGTTCACAGTTGAGAGGAAGGTCTTGCCAGATGCCAACCAAATCCTCTGGACCAGCCACAGGTTTGATATCGTCAGTGTTGCACCCTTTATCAGAGCAAACAAAACAGTTTTTGTCGTTCTTGAGGACACAGTTCTTGAAGTGAGCGTCATCCAAGCTAGATACGCATCCACGTTCCACGTTGTTTTGTTCGGTGAGGCGAGCGTAACAGCCTGTGTGTGGAGGCTTTGCACAGAGATTGTCAGAGATTTTTCCTGGATTTTTAATACAATCTTCATCGTCCTTGGAATTACATACTTTACAAGAACCGTCATTTGGCAGATTTTCAAAGTTATTACAGTTGTGACCTTCGCATTCGTAGAAGCTCTTCAAGTTATTCAAGACTTCTTCTTCAGTGTAAACGCCTTTGCATCCCATCTCTACAATATCAGAACGGTCATCGAATCGGCTAAAGCATCCAGTAATATCTTGATTGCATGTCGTTTGTTCTGGCTCCTCACATTCATCACTGCTACTGCAGGAAAAACAGGAAATTGCGCTTGAAAGTTCATTCTTGTTGCATCCTGGCTCTGAACACACCGAACAACTTTCGTCTATTTTTAAGTAACAGTCTTTGAAGCTCTCTGCGTCCAAGTTGGAAACACAACCACGCTCAACTCCGGTAGAGGTCAAACGAGAGTAGCAGTCCTTGTGTGGGGCTTTACTACACCGGTTGTTGCTCAATTTACCAGGATTGGAAGCACAGTTCTTATCTGTTTCCGAGGTACAAACAGCACATTGACCATCATCAGGAATATTTTCAAAATCGTTGCAATCTTCTCCTTCACAGAAGAAAAAGTCCTTAAAGTTTTCCAAATATTGCTCTTCGGAGTAATCACCCCTACATCCCATCTCTATCACAGAAACCCTTTCATCATACTTTGTGAAACAGTGAGTTTCACCAGCAGCACAAGCGGTTGGGTCCGCTTGTTCACAATCTCCTTTACATTTCCAACATGAAAGCCCATCGACACCTGTAAAAAAATATTTAAGTATGAAATCAAATCTTATCTTCAAGTTTCATCATTTTTTTTTATTTATGACCATTATTAATTTGTAGTAGGCACAAAGTACGTTATTACAGTTTATGATAGGCTATAATTTCATTAGAATGTGGATTATTCGTTTACCTGAGGTGCGTTTCTTATCTTTCTATGGATTTATTAGAGTTCAATCGAGATTTTTTTAAAGTTTATAGGGTTGTTCTATTTTAAATTTTTGTTTGAAATGGTTATCTCTTTAGTTTTACAACCAGAAACAAAAAAAAAATGGCAGAAAAATAATGGCAGGTTTTAAACCTAGCACTCTAGCGTGGGAGACGGAAGCACTTTTTTCTAGGTGTCAGATTTTGACGAACAAATTACAAATCTTCATCAGAATATAAATTATTTCATAGTTGGGTGTTTAGGTTGAAGAAATTCTCTTTTGTTTGAAATACTTTATTGAACATTAAATAACTTAATATTTCAACAAAAAAGTCTATCAAGTGGTAGGTTTCGAACATAGCACTTTACACCCAGAGGAAAAATAACATTTTTTTCTGCAAATGAAATCCAGAAATTCTGAAAAGTAGCATTTCAAGAATTTCCGAACAAAATTTACCAACAATCTAACAAAAATGTATAAAATCTGAAATTCGTTTGCAGTTTTTCTGGAAATAAATACCAATAA
>JXPG01029615.1:499-16431 GCA_001015175.1 Megaselia abdita
GGCAGTCCTACATTGACTCCACCGTCACGATCGTCCGGACTTTCCGTAGATCTTGTTCAACTTAATTCGCGTATGCCTTATATCTCGACTTCAGAACTTCGATGTTGCCCATTTTCGAGTCACGTTGTTTCTATGTTTTTGCCACCGATATTCGCGACTTTATCTTTGCCACTACCACGTAACGGTCCGTGTTCACAT
Organism: Megaselia abdita; assembly: GCA_001015175.1. Classification (NCBI taxonomy): domain Eukaryota; kingdom Metazoa; phylum Arthropoda; class Insecta; order Diptera; family Phoridae; genus Megaselia; species Megaselia abdita. Next base: position 698 of record JXPG01029615.1, read on the forward strand.
TCGCAAAATTGATGAGCATCAACCCGTTTTCCGAAGATCACTGTGTAAGCTCCTTACCAATCTTGGCATTAAAGTCACCTATGACGTACTTCGCATGGACATGCATCCAGTTCGTCGTAGAAAGCATCTCTCCGGGCTTTCAGCTGAACCTTTGTTAATTACATATTTTAAATACTACACTTGGATTAATAGATTCTTTGAGGATGTGCTAAGAGTATTGGATTCTGAATACGGACTCCTAACTTGTATTTAAATTAGTGTCGAACTAGTGTCGTTTTTCAAAGTAGAAGTGTATGTGAGTGGATGAGTGTGCTATGATGGGTGCGGACGTGAGTCGTTGAGTACTTGTATGAGTTAGTTGAAGACTGATTAAGATTAAGTGTTTGAGTGAGTAATGTATAAAAATAAAACTATTACAAATCTTGAAAAATATAAATTAAATTTGAATTGAATTATATTTGAAAAAGTTTAATATTTGTAAATTTAATTTAATAATAATATTATTAACTAATATTTTTGATATTGCGCTTGAAGGATGAGCTTATATGAGTGAGTGCGGTCGTGAGTACCTGTTTGAGTGAGTTGAAGACTGATTGAGTGAGTAATATATAAAAATAAAACTATAGAAAAATCTTGAAAAACTTAATTTTAATTATAATGGTTTATCTTCAAAAAATATAATATTATTAATTTCCATTTTTTATATCAAATTGTGTGTTATGTTGCTCTTCACAAAAGCCACTGAAGCCACATCTTCACTATTCGTTCAAACCTGAAAACAGTCCGAACACCGAGGAAATTTAAGTTTGAAATAAACTAAATGTGCCCTTTTTTTTTAAATTAAAAAATGCCCAAGTAGGCGGCGATGGCTGACCACATCCGATCAGACATGTCAGCCGTTTTAAATTTAGGAGGGCTGATCGCTGACCACCTTCGATGTCCCTCTGGCGGCTGGACGGCTTGATGCTTATATTCTGCAAATTTTCACAAACATCTTCAAGCCGTTTAAGAACGTGGCTAACATGTCTGCCTCCGATGTCCGTTTCCCCGGGCGGCTGGACGGCTTATATTTTACTAAAAAGTCTTGTTTGGATGATGTCTTATATTATCAATAAAAACGCAAAATAGTTGTATGGCAGAAAATTGACTATTTACAACGGCTTGGCACTTATATTTTGCCGATTCCTTTTGTCGTCTATATAAAAATATTTGAAAAAAAATAATCCGTGCTGGAACGTGGCTATGGCTGACGATTTTCAAGCAGCTGGTGGCTGAGATGGCTTATATTGGACCATGACTGACATGCCTGTTTGTTGATTGGTCTAGGTACTTCAAATTTGACGATTCTGAGCTCGATCCTCGGAGCACGCTTAAAATGTTTTTCATTTGCTCAGCTCATGGTGGTAGACTGAACTGCTCAAATTAAAAAAAATATCTAAGTAGACGTTGATATTTTCTCGAATATTTTTATATATTACTTAATAATAATGTTCGAATTTTCAATTTAATTTTTAGATACTACTGTAGTAAGGCATATCAAAGATGTAGAATTCATTCACTTATTTCGTTTAATGAATATTCTACAATATAATTAAGAGTGCAACTCATTTTAATGATCAGGAAAATACATATACGTATTAAGTCTGTTTCTCAGTGTACAAGAGACATTATCACGGGCCTCAGGCCTACTGTTGCGTGGTATTGAAGTCTCGGGTATGCTTTTAGAATAGATTTCAAAGCTTGGTATATTTCAAAGATTAATATTTGGTTCTTGTAGGCGGTAGCCTTCCAGACTGACGATTCTGAGTTTGATCCTCAGTGCCCGCATCAGAATTTTTCGTAAGAAATTTTCTTTCGTGTGAGTCGGATATACTACCTGATGCCACTCTCGTCGTTTCGATGTTGATGAAATAAAAAGGGTACCTCTAATACACTCGTTAATATAGCAGACAGCACATCACTGACTCTATTCAGAGTAAGAATGAAAACTAATAACAGTGATGTAGAATAGCATCTGGTAAACACATAGGAAGCAAAATTTCCTTAATATCACTGCTACACCTTGAGTCATCTTTGGATCGTTATGTGATTTAGTTTTTTTTTGCAAAGCTTGACAACATTGGGTCGGTAAAGAATTTCACGTATCTTGGGTATTCAGTTAACACCCAGAACGACATCACTCAAGAAATCAAAAGAAGAATCATGCTTGTTAACCGAACATCGATCGAGATTCATCTGGGGAAGCACTAAAATAAACATCTACAGGACCCTCATTATACCTGTTCTAATATATAAGGCTGAGTCGTGGGCATTATCAGAATCAGACAAAAATCTCTTGAAAGAATTTGAGAGGAAGGTTCTTCATGTAATATTTGTTCCTATGTAAGCAAACAATGAGTGCGCAAACGATATATGTAGACTCCAGTATCGTAGATAGAATACGACACAATTTCGGTAGCTTGGACATGGCGCATCTCGAATGAAGCCCCAATAAAAAAGATCGCGCAAGCTAGATCCGAAGGTTTCTGACGACAAGGTCGACAACGGTGGTAATAGATTGCATTGAAGGAGGGCTTACATCAAAAGGAATCACAAACTGGACCACTGAGACCGCAAACTGAGAGAGATGGAGACATAATATAACTCACCGACGTTCATCACGTTTGGTTCCTCGTATAACTAATGGAAAACAGATCTCTCCTCGCAATTCACTCAGATTTGCTTTTATGATGGAATGTTTCGGTTTTATTATTAATACATATGATGGTTGATATCTGACCACATCTTACCGGCGGCTGGACGGCTCATATTTTACCAAATATTCTCGGTCGGCTGATGGCCTATATTTTCAATAAAAATGCCAAATCGTAGGCTGGCAGCTTAAATTTCAAGAAAATTAATTATTTCAAACGGCTTGAGGATTTAATTTTGTCGAATTTTACAAAAATCTGCAAGCTGCATGTACGAAAATATTCTTTAAATATAAGCCGTACTGGAACATGGTTACGGCTGACGATTTTCAAGCAGCTGGTTTCTGAGATGGCTTATTTTGGACCATGACTGACATGTCTGTTCATGGACTCGCTTGCGCCGCGACTCAAAACTATCACCGTCGACTGTTCGAATCAGGCGGCTGACATACAAAACTAGATGTTGAACATTTCTTTAAAATTAATAAAATTTATATTTCTTGTTTTATATTCCATTCATTCTATTTGCAACACATTTCACTTTAAAAATATATTTAATTCCTATAAAAACTCGACCGCACAAAAAAACCTCGAATTCTTGAAATTCTGAAGACATTTTTGTTTGGGTGGAGAAGATTGAAAACTAAAGCACTTAAGTAGAAAAGTATCTGGAAGGAAATTTGTCATTCAAAATGAGAAATTATTTAATAAAATGTAAGACAAACTTAAAGTGGAATCCAGAAATCAAGCGCTAGCTCCACCTGTTGGGAACAAGTTTTAATTTGTTATGGCTATTTGTAGTAGTCCTAGACCTTTAAAATTAATTATCGCATGTCTAAAACGAACGGACGTCTTTAAAACCAATAAGAAATATTAATTATATTCTTGAAAAAAATTTGAAAAAGTCAAGGAAGGAAAGGAAAGCTTTTTTTTAAAGTAAAATCTCGAAAACTTTGCAAGATTGATATGATTTGTATAGATAATTTTCTAAATCTTATCACATTTTAATATTGTCTGGAAAAAGGATTTTTCTTATTTTTTTTAAGATTTTAAAAAGATACAAAGTCTTTAAAAATATAGAGGAGTTCTTAAAATAATAAAAGCGCTCTGGAAAGTGAAATAATTGTTTATAACATTAATTTTTTTTCTTAGTATTAAAAATATTTGCTAAGTTTTGTTATGTAAATTTAATAAAACTATTTAAAGACAAAAATTAATAACAAAATTTACTTAAAGTAAAAGTCGACTCATATATCTTTCAATAATCACAGATATTAAATCTTTAATTTAATATTTAAAATCTGTAGTGGTGGATTTTAAGATATGCCATTTCTTTTCTCTAAATTGAGAAGTCTGTATTTTTACAGAGTATTTATTATTGATATTTTTGAATACATTTCAATCAAGTTAAATAACATTGTATATTATATATGCACAATATTCTTACATAATAAACAAAAATCTCATTTCGAAAACCACACAAAAAGAATATCTAAAAACAAATAATAAATGAAATTACTTTCAAACAAATATTTTCACTAAATAAAATAAAATAAAAATAAGTACGAAAAAAAGCTGTATGCATTTCACTTTAAAATAAAAGCCAACCGAAAATATGGTTCTGATTCCAATTTGATTATGGATTTTTTTTACCAGAAACAGCAAAAACAGTTGTTCAGCAAAACAACAGTCGAATAGATAAGGGAAACAACAAAATACCCGTAAAATCCAATCACTCCATAAATAAATTTTCCGCATACTTTCATTTGATTTTGAAAAATATAATTTCATTACTTCATCGAAACACAACACAACAGATAGACTTCATTCCCATATCTCTATAGAGTGTGTTAAAGTGGAGTGAAGTCGTAGTCAACTCAACCCCCTCCAATTGACAAGAATATCTGACATTGATGTAGACTGTTGTTGAAGACTGTTGAAGTTGTAGAAGAGAACAAAAAAACATAGTAGCAAAAGCAGATGGAATGGAATGGAAGTGTTAAAATCCTAGAACCCTTTCGTTCGTTCGTTACTTCGTTCCTTCAAAGTGAATTAAACAACCGTAAAATTTTTATAATTTTTTTGCCGTTATTTTGGTTGTCTACCCGAAAAAAAACAGTCCCTGTTTTGCCTTTCACTTTGAGGATAAATAGGAGCGGAGACATATAAAAAAAGATATACATAAATTCATCTCGTGAGGCAGGATGCGAAGGCGGAGTTGAATGAAACAATGATAGGATATATTTTCTTTGTAATGTGGATACAGAAAATCTAAAAAGGATGGGTTAAGGGTAATAAGCCGTTAAAAAAATTTAAATTCTTTGAATTTATTTCAATTGTTTCGCTTCTTTTTTTTTAATATAGAAAAAAGGAAGCCGATCCTGAATCAGGCACATTTTAAAGTAATTGTTCTTAGTTTTTGTTTTTAAACAAGATTGAGGATATTGATTAGGGGATTTTTTTAAAGAAAATTATGGACAAGAGGAAAGTAAGGAAAGGACTAAAGAAACTATGGATATTTAATTAAATAATTTAATACACAATATGATCTCTTAAGATGTGATGTATTTTATAGTGGGATTTCAAAAACTAACAAACATTACCATAAAAATTATAAAAACTAAAAAAAAAAATAGTCAAAAATTACGAAGAAAAATATAACAACATTTAACCAAGCTAATAACAAAACATTAAATAATAAACGTAAATCAATATAAAAAAATCATATTAAAACGAACCAAAATTAAACAAAAACATTAAATAAAGTCAAAATATATATAACAAAAAAAGGACATCAAACAAATAAAAAACAAAAATAAATTAAAACTTAATATTTAAACATAACATAAAATTAAATAAAAACTAAGTCCAATACGAACAAATATTTAAAAAAAGTACCATTAAACATTAAAAATAAATAACAAAATACGAAAAGAAATTAAACAGAGTAAGTGAAACTTCTACAAAAATAAAAAATAATAATAAAAAACTAAATAAAATTTTAATTTAATATTAAAACAAAACACATCAAATTAAAAAAAAAAACTCCAAGACGAACAAACATTAAACACACATATTTAAATAATAGTACCATTAAACATAAAAATCAATTATAACAAAAAATAAATAAAGCTTTAAAATCAAATATGAAACTAATGAAACTTGTAAAATTAAAAACGAAGAATAAATAAATAAATACTTTATAATCAAACCAAATAAAAAATATAAAAGAAGACATCGAAGAATCAAACAAATTGCTCCTTCTTGAATTTTAAATTAATTTTTGATGTTTTTAATTTTATCATTTATTTTAATGCAGGAATTTTACTGTTTATTTTTACTTTAATTTATAGATATTTTGTTTTTTATTTTTATGTATTTTTATAAAGGTTTTTTTTATTTTAATCTTTTTTCCGTCTTTTTTTCCATTATTTTTTTCAAGTAATATATTTTTTTTTTAGTAATATATTTACTTTTTAGTTGAATTTTATAAATTTTTTTGACCTTGTTTAAAATATTTTTTATTTAGAATATTATTTATTGTTAAGTTTTTGGGAATACAAAAATGTTATAACTTCTACTTTATTTTTTGTTTTATTTTTATTTTAAATGTTGGTTAACTATTGTTGCTATAAATTTGTTTGTATTTCAATAGTATTTTTTCTTGTGCTCATTCTAAAATAATGTTTTATTTTTAATGACTCTAAAAATGAGTCGGGAATCAGTAATTCGTATTAAGAAAATCTAAACTTTCGAATATTAAATGAACATTTTAATAATAATATAACACTTTCTAAGTATAGTGCAATGAATCTCCAGTATTCCTCTTCAATTGTTTTTTTTTATAAATCAAAGCTGTCTGTTTCAACAATACTTTTTGATAAATCAAATATTATGCTTCTTTAATTCAAGCCACAATTAATATAAAAAAATAAAAAAGAAAAAAAGAAAAAAAGAAAAAAGAATAAAAGAAGAAAAAATTTAAACATAAAGAGTTATTTTTAAAAATTTAGAACAAAAAGATTAATCATTAACAAAATAAAAAAAAAATACATATTATTTTATGATTTGTATCACTTTTTTTATTTTAACCTTTTTTCATTTTATTTTTGGTTGTATTTTTTAAATTTGTAATGTTATTTATTGTTAAGTTTTCTGGCATTCAAAAAATATTTCTATTAATATTTTTGTTCTTTATTTTTATGTTATCCATTGTTCTGATTTTTTTTTGTAGTTCTTGTATTTTTGTACTTATTTCAAAATAAAGTTTTATTTTTAATGATTTTGAAAATGAGTCAGGAATCAGTAATTCTTAAGAAAATCAAGACTTTCAGATATTGAATGAACATTTCTTCAGTTCTTTTAAAAGATGAAAAAATACTTCCCAAATAGAGTCCTTTGAATCTCTCTATTTCCAGTATTCCTTTTCAATGTTTTTTCACAAATCAAAGCCTTTCAGTCTTTCATTTGAAAAATTAGTTTCAATATAAGGAATAAAAACTAAAAATATTAAAAAAAGGAAATGAGAAAAATATAACATTGTGAAATCAAACTTCAGTTCTAATAAGTCAAAAATTCTAAAATTGACTAACATTAAACAAAAATATAAAAAAATGAAAATACAAAAAAAAAAATAAAGCAACGAAGAATCAAACCAATACCAATATAAAAAAAGATAATAAATATTAAAAATAAATAAAATACTAAAAGAATTAAAATGAAAATAAATTAAAAAAAGAATTCAACGAAAAATCTACACAAATATCAACATTAAAAAAATATAATAACTACTATTAAGAACAAATAAAATACTAAAAACAAAATAACATAACAAAAAACAAAATTAAATAAAAAAATGTATTATTAAATTTTGATGTAATTTATGGGATTTTACCTTTTTACCAAATAAATTACTATACAAATTAAAAATAACATAACTAAATAAAATAAAAACTAAAAAGAGCATAATTTATTTTTTTATTTTTATTTTAATCTCTTTTTAATGATTAAATTTTTATGTAATTTCTGTGATTTCACTTTTTTATTTAATTTTCTAAATTTTGTAGAGTATTTATTGCTTGACTGAAACCAATTTTTTTTGTTCACAATTGTTTCTCATGAGCTTGTTGAAAATTATTTTTTGTTGTACATTATTTATATATTTTTTTTTTCATTTCTTATATAATTTTTTTTTAAGCTTTCGGGAATTTAAAATATGTTTATTATAATTTTTCTTCATTAAATTTTTTTTATTTTAAGATAGGTTTTCTATTTTGTTTCTGACTAGATTTTTTGGTATTTCTTCTTCTTTCACTGTTAAAAATCGGGGTGTTAAATTTACACGTTTGAGGTGTACATATAGCATTACACCTCTGAGCGTGTAAGTTTTAAAACTGCAGGTGTAAATATTTTTTTTTATTTTTTGGCTGAAACACTTCTTTATAATTATTGACGTGTATTTCATTGCAGGCATAAAAATGGCTACACCTTTTGATGTGTAGACAGTACACCTCAAAACGTGTAAGTTTTGCTACACCGATTGAGGTTTAACGATTTACACTTCGATTTTTAACAGTGTTTCTTGTATTGTTATTCTCTATTTTTTTAAAAAAATGTTTTTCTATTTTTTTTAAATTTTAATTTCTGTTTTATTTTTTTGTAGTGTTTTTTTGTTTTAAATTTTTAAAGTGTTATTTTCTTTTGATTTTTAATTTTTTAAAGAATTTTTTTACCTTAGTTTCTCTTGAGCTTGTTTACTTCTTTTTTCAATTGTGATGTTATTCAATGTTTATTTATATTCAATTTAAAAATTGTTTTGTTTTTGTTCTTTTTATTTTATGTTATATATTTTGTTCCTGAAGCTGATTTTTATTTTATGTTTGTTTCTTGTTAATGCTCTAAATAATATTTTATTTTTTATGATTTGTTTGCCATTTTTTTTTTTTTTTTTCATTATTTATGGTATTTATTGTTTTGCTGAATATCAAGGAATTTTAATTAAATTCCTAATTTTTAATTTTTTTTTCTATTTTTTTTGTATTTAATTTTCATTTTGATACGTTATTATTTTATTTTTAATTTTTTTAATGAATAATGTGTAAGAGAATAATGCATAGTATTTATTTTTAAATTTTTATAGAATTTGATCTTTTGATGTTTTTATAATTTTAAAATTATTTTCCTTAATATCACTGCTACAGTTTGAGTCACCTTTGGCTCGTTGTGTGATGGTATGGTTTTTTTTTTTTCTTCAATGTTGGGTTTATGTGTTATTTTAAAGAAGCTCAAGGAAAATTATTTTTTACTTGTTATTTAATTTCTTCAATGTTTAAATATTTAGAGTATTTATTATTATTATTTAAATTTTTTTTAAAGAATTATATCTTTTTATATTTTTGCAATAATAATTATTATTGTAGAGTATAAAATATTTTTAATTTTTAGATAGGTTTTCTATTTTGTTTTTGGCTAGATTTTTTGGTATTTCTTCTCCTTTTCTTGTATTGTTATTCTCTATTATTTTAAAATAATATATATATTTTTTTTATTATGGAAAGTATTTATTTTTTTTCTGTTTGAAGCTCAAAAAAATTAAAAAAAAATGTTCTCTATTTTTAAATTTTTGTTTTTAATTTATACTTATATTATACTTATTCTAAATAATATTTTATTTTTTATGATTTGTTTGCAATTATTCTTTTTTTGTTAATTATTGAGGGTGATTATTGTTTTGAATATCAAGGAATTTTAATTGTTTTAATAATTTCTAAAATTGTTATTACTATGTTTCTTTCATTTAATTTTAAAAAAATTAAAAAATTATTAATTAATAATTAAAGAATTTAAATTTTTGAAGGTTTTTCTAATTTTTAAAATATTATTTTATTATTTCTTTATGTTTTATTTTATTAAATAGTACTTTTTTTTTTTAATGTTGAGTTTATGTGTTGTTTTCCAGAAGCTCAGGGAATTTATTTTTTGTATGCTTCTCTAATGAAATCTTTTCTTAAATGTTTAAATATTGAGAGTATTTATTGTTTTACTGAATAATGTTAAATATTTCTCTATTTTTTTATTATTATATAGTATAAACAATTATTTTGAGTTTTCTTAAAATTGTTCATTATTAAGTCATAACCACAAACATTTTTATTTAATTTTTTATGAATTTTATAGTTTTGCTGAAAGAATTTCGAATACTAATTATTTTATTATTATTTAAATTTATGTATGGTATTTATTGTTTTACTGATGCATTTTTGTTAATTTTGGTAATAGTTTTGGGATTAAAACTATTAAAACATTTCAAAATTCGTTCAATGAAACCAACATTTTATGGAATTTTTCGATAGTATATATTATAATTAGCAAAATTATAATTAGGATGCGCTTCCAAACTCTGCATTCGAAAAAAACTAAAATAATACATTCTAAATAGAAAATTCATTTTAAAAAGTTACAAAAAGTTTAAAACTGTAACGTAAGCTTAAAAATTATAAAGAACTGCACTTTCTAAATCGAATTCACTACAAGCTTTAAAATTAATTCACCAAAAACCTAACGTAAGCTTTCACGTTACATTTAAACAAAAGTAGAGTATCTGCTTTCTATGTTTACTGTACCCATATATTTTCCATAATAAATTCCGTCGAACATTCTAAAAATTTGTTTTTTCTTGTATGTAACGTAAGACTTCACATAACGTTAAAAAAAATCTATCGGGTTTTCCTAACAATTTTGAAACCTTTGAAAAGAATCCTCCAACCTATTTCAAGGTCCTGTAAACTTAGTATTCCTTCATCATAATCTTTAAGAATTAGATCCCCTACAACCAACCAGATACAACCTTTAATGTGTCTTTAAAAAAATCAGAAGAACCGGACTCATTGCCCATTGTTTTTATGAAAATTCCAAACAAAGGACCGCCGTACGTCTCATAAAACAACCCTCCTTGTTAATAGAATAGAAATTTATCCTTTTTGAAAAAAAGGTAAACCGTTCAAATATTTGCAGGCGATTAAGAATTATTGAGGAAATATTTGAAATTTCCAATATCTTTTGAAGATTGGAAACGAACGAAAAAAGCGAACAGATGAATGAAGAAGTAAATTAAAAGTATAGTCTGGGCTGGTTGTTTTGTTTTCATTGTGGGTATTTGGTTTTTGTTTTTATCCTTGGAAGAGATTTTTCGGTGAACAATATCTACTAATTGCTTTTTGGGGATTTATTCTTTAAATTCTCAATATTTCATGTTATAGCGGTCTGTCTGTTTGTCTGTCTGTCTGTCTGTCTGTCTGTCTGTCTGTCTGTCTGTCTGTCTGTCTGTCCGTCTGTCTGTCTTCCTAATGCCTCTTATAAGCATCTAATATTTCCAACAAATTTAATTTAGAATAATTTTCCGAACTATTATCCTAAAACAAAACAATATTAAATAATCATAATCCCAAACCAACACGAGGCCATGCTCAGTTAATCCGTTATCACAACAACAACACTGTAAATTGCAAAGCAATCTGGAAATAACAACACATAAAAACTTCTCATTACTCCTAGAGCAGAGCAGAGCAAATAACACCCCCAGATTCAGATTCAAATCAGATAGATGGGTGAATGGATGTGTTTCCATTATTTTCATTCCGAGATATCACGAAAATTACTAGATTGGATTCATGCCAACTTCCATTAAACTCATAGCCCAGTTTTACTTCATGATCCTAAAAGCCTTTCCTTCTCTGCAAAGAAGGAAGACGAAAATCACGAAACGAGTGAATAAATAAATATAACGAGTGACTGTTTTGTTTCTGTGGTTTTCCAATGAACGACTCAACTCAACTCAATTCAACTGAAGGAAAAGAACAACCTAGGATTTCACTATTGGAAGAAGGGTAGTAATAAAAGGAAAACCAACAGAAATCCTTTAGCACCGATTGAGATAAAAGTACCCCAAAGGCGAAGGGAAATAGAAAATATTCATGGCATCGACAGGGATTGATTGAAGAAAATTAATTAAGAAGATAGGGAAAATGGAAGCAGGCAACGGGAAAAAAGAAAAACAATGAAAGAAACTATCATCTTGCGACCATCCGACCGACCGACCGCAGTATACTCCCATTTCCCTAATTGAAAATAAGAGTCTTCTTTTCTTTCTCAAAAAGAATCCTCCTTCTAAGACTCTTCCTTAGTAGAAGACTCTTAAGTCGGTTCATCCAATTGAATGAAAATGAATTCACATCGATAACATCTGAAAATGCTTTATATTAAAAGATAATCTTGAATAATTTAAAGGACGTCGTTGTGTGTGGAAGGATATTTTTCCTGCGGACAAAAAGAGCGGAAAAGGAACAATGTTAATTAGTAGGAAAAAGGAAATGTTTTAATTTGATTTGCTGAGTTTAATTTGAATTTTTAAAGTTATATTTTTTTTAATTACAATAAGAAAGCTAATCACTGTCAAAACTCCATGATTAATAGGATTTTCAAAAGTCATATGAAAACCACATGTGCTCCTTCCCTCATCACAAGAAAAACCACCAAATTACATTAAAAAATAAGACCTAAAGATTGGGAATCCCTAGCAATAAATAATATCTCATCTTTCTCATTAGTTAGTGTCACACATCATCTAAAAGCAACGCAAGAAAAAGAATCCCTCATCATTTGAAAATCCGATTCGCATCCCACTGGGATATTCTCTCCTTCCTCTTTTTTTAGCCGTAGAAGATCCAGACCAAGTAAGAAGTCGTAGAAAATTTGAATCCGGGATAGCTCTAAAGATACTTTAATGGTCCCCGCTGATTTTTGCGGTATCATCCAGATACTTAACAACTTAATTTGAAGAGGGTAGGACTTCTCGTTCTTGAATTCATCTTACACTTGGGGGAAAAAGATGTTTCGTTTTTTATGTTTTTATATTTTATTATTATATTTTTAAGGTTTCATTAATCGAAGGTTTCGGTTGTGAATGTAAGTTTTCTTTGGGTATTTTTAAAATTAAGAATGAGATATTTTTTTGAGCATTTGAAATTGAGCAGAGTATGAATGAATGTATTTTGAATTTGTCGTTATTGTTATTATATTTCTCTGGAGAAGGATGTTTTAAATAAAATATTCTCTTGACTGACGCATCGTATTTTTTTGAAAATTAAGACAAATTAAATAGAGGAACAATGAGGAAAAGGACATAACACAAAACATATTGACATAATTAATAAAAAATAACAAAAATCACACCCAAAGTAAAAAGGGCATAATTTTTTAGCACAAAAGTGTATTATCTTATTCTTTTCTAATATGTGTAAAAAATCAGTCAGACAGACATACAGACGGACAAAGCGTAAACATTAGAGTATTTTTTTTTCAAAAAAACCATAAAAAATTAATACAATATAAAAAAGAAAATTTTGTTTGATTTTCAAGATAAAATGTTCCTTTTACATATTTTAGAAAAACAAGTTTTTTTAATATTTATATACCTTACCTTTACCTTTTGTAGCTTACAACCTATGGTTGGTTTTCGCTTGCTTCAAAAGGTTACTCCATTCTTGTCTGTCCGCTGCCTTTTATTATTTATATATAAAAATTAAAAATAAAAATTTAAATAAAATTTTATTTTCAAAATAAAATGTTCTTTCTACTAATTTTTGAAAAACAATATATTTCGACATTTTTTAAACCTAAAAATCAGTAGGGTTTTCGAGAAGAAATGTTCCTCTTTCTAATTTATCCCTAGAACTTTTTTTTTTGTTTTTATAAATATTTAGAAAAATGGTAATTTTAGAAACAATTTGTTTTTAAATTTTTTTTTGTAGAATTTTTGTTTATAAATTATTAAAAATGAAAATGTTATTATTAAATTTTATAATAAAATGTTCTTTTTACTAATTTAAAAAAGAAATGTTTTTAATAATTTGTAAAAGGAAAATTTAGTTTGGTTTTTGATTTATTAATTTATGCATAGAATTTTTCTTAAATAATATTTTGCAAAAGGAAGACTATATTTTATTTTGGGTATTGTTTAATCGTTTCTTTTACAAATTATTTAAAAGCCTTTTTTTTTTTTAAATAAAATATTCCGCTTATTCATTTTTTTCAATATTAAGAAAAATATTTTGCTATCGATTTTCGAGATTAAATTTGTATTTTTTAGAAATATTAAAAACTAAAAATTTGGAAAGAAAATACGTGATTGATTTCATTTTGATTCCTTTAGTATATTTTTGACGTAACTCTTAATAAATTTCAGTAAAATTAAGTTAATTCAAATTTCAATTATCTTATGATGAATATTACAATGTAAACTTTAATTTAAATTAAACACAACTGTTCAAATAACTTTTAACTCCACAAAACCATCCATTCTAATAAATTTTTTGAAGCATAATTTAGACAATTGTGATTTTGTATTTCCATTGCATCTAAACCTTAAGATCTCTAAGCATCGTTAGGTTCAGTGTAAAATTTAGCAGTTCTTATTCTTTCTTAACAAATACATTAATTTCTTTATTTAGAATATTCAAAAACAATCACAAAATTATATATCAGTAGGAAAGTTTTCAAAAACTATAAATTATAACAAAGTATTCTAACTTTTTTGAGCTTAAATTCAAATATCTAAACATTGACACTAAATGCTGATATTTATGTATAAGTTATAGGGTAAAAGGTAAAGGATCTTAGGGTGATGATCTTCATCATGAGAAATTAATTGTTTTCCTTCAAAGTGTGAAATTCACAACAAAAATAGGATTAAATATACCGCAATAGTTTCATTGGAGCGAACTTAACTCTTCTATTTTAAACCACTTTATATTTTTTTTAACACTAAGAACTTTAAAATTTAGCAAATAATATTCGAAATATAGAGTTTAAAAATCACAAATTTAATTAGAACATAAAAATAAAAAAAATATACAATTTTATGTTGAAATTTTGAAAGAGTATAAATACTATTGAAACTAGAATAGAAGAATGTTGGTTTATAAAATTAAATGTTGAGTAAAATGTGAGATATTTTGAAGAATGTTGGGAATGACATCAGAACATTTTAAGTTAATTACTATTAATGGATGAGGAAAATGCTTTCTGATAATAAAGTAGAGATACCAAACCAAATTAAACATATTGAAACTTACAAATATTTTAAAGAGGTTTCGTCTAAGAAAAATAAATATATATTGAAAATAACATAATAAATATTGAAATAATTTAAGATGAAAAACTTTCATGTAAAATTACTTATTCATATTAGAAAAAAAATTATTCTAATAATTATTGTTATAATATTTTTTTTTTAGATTAAGAAAAATGTATGTTTATCGAAATATTTAATAGAGATTTTAAATTATTTAAATGATGTTTGATCTGTATTTATAATAAGTTGAAAAATAAGTTTCGTGATAAAATCTTAAAATTTTAGCATTTTCGAAAAAAATGTAAATGATACCACTGTTAAATGTTTTGTGCCAAAAAAATAATTTTCGTGAAACTACTTTTTTTTATCAGATTTTTTTCTTTTACAAAATGTTTTATTTTAGTAAATTTATTAAGATATTTCTATAAACAGATATTTTAAAATTTTCTATCAAATTTTTTGGTCTAAAAATAACTTTCGTGAAATTGGTTTTTTAATCAGATTTTTTTTTTACAAAATTTTTATTTGAGTAAGTTTAGACATTTCTATAATAAAAACCGATATTTCAAAGTTCTCGAAAAAAATTTAACTATCAAATTTTTTGGTAACACAAAAAAAACTATCGTGAAATAGCTTTTTTAATTAGAATTTTATTCTACAAAATATTTTATTTCAATAAATTAAGACATTTCCATAACAAAACGATATTTAAAATTTAAATATTTTTGGAAAAATTGTAAGGGGTAAAATTTTTGGTCAAAAAAATAAGTTTCGTAAAATGTTTTTTACAAAATTTTCTATTTTAGCAAATTAATTTTTTGTATAAAAAAACAAGTTTCGTGAAATTGCTTTTTATATCAGACTTTTCTTTTACAAAATCTTCTAGGACTTCTCGTTCTTGAATTCATCTTACA
>JXPG01029678.1:311-10502 GCA_001015175.1 Megaselia abdita
AAAACAGTGATCGATCAAGTGGAATCTGCTTGAAGGTTTTATCGCTGGAAAAGTAAAGTAAGTAATTGGAATTGGTTTGGTATTTATGGTATGGTATATTATGATATAATATCGTATGGTATGATATGGTCTGGTATGTCAGTAAGCATTAGAACTATAACTATCTAATTTGAAGGTCTTTCAAGCTGAAGGTATGAATTCTGGATGGATGATTGTCAGATTAGGGAATGTGTATCCTAAGAAAGCATTACATAGAGCATCGTTCAGGTTTAATGGAAGCCGATCATCGAAGATTTAGGATCTTCTTCACACAGATGTCGCCGGGCCCATGAACGAGAGAGAGATCTAATTATTCAGAGCTATTAAGAAGTTTTTCCTACAGTCGTAAACACCTCTGTGAGATATCTGGTGAGTTTGGGTGTGAAGTATACAATCTAGAAATAAACTTATATTTAGCAACCTCAAGGGCTCAAGAGCAGTAACAAAGTGTCAAGATCTGAATATGAAGAGGACTTGCTGAGTTCATGAAAGTGTGACATGTCTTGAACGTCGTCGAAGATAAACATGGGATGATTTTTTGGTTCTGGGAAACACGGAAACAAAAATATAAGAGCTTAATACAAATTGTACTTACTTTTGACGGTGGATTTGCGACTCTCACATCATATAAGTAAAGCTCCTACACAGCGTAATTAAATTATATTGTAGGTGAAATTCCTACTTAAATAGTAGTATTTTTTTAAATTTTGTCTGCAATAAAAATGTTTACAACAGTAAGTAAAACTAAAACAGTAGGAAAAACTCCTACATTAGTAAGTAAAACGAAGCGTAGGTATTTTTCCTACTTTAGTGGGTGAAAATAACAAGGAAGAATTGTTCCCACTTTTGTAGGAATTTTACCCACATCATTTGAAGTGTAGTAGAATTTACTACTAAGTTGTAAAACTATTAGCAAAATATAGTATTAGTGTCCATTTCTATTAATAGTAATTACTACTGAAGAAATAGCTTAAATAACTACCTAATCTCAAAATTGTAGTAATAACTGCATTTAGTAAAAATGTCTACTAATAGTAAAAATTGCTAATTCAGAAATAGCTTAAATAACTATTTTTAGTAAATATTACGGAACGAAGTTAAAGTTTTTTATTCAGTTATGAGTTCGTTTTAGTTTTAGTAATAGTTGAAGAACCATAATTATATTTTTTTTTTAGGAATGAGTTAAAACCCAGACAATTTCTTTTTGCTTTTTTTCTTTTGCTACAAAATGTAGTAATATTTTCTAGGTAGTAGATTCTACCAGCATATTCTCTCCAGTTGAAATCCCAGCATTACCAATTTTTTCTTCCCCATATGTGGGTATTTATAATCTTCAATTTTTTTAAGTTCTTCACATATTTTGTTTCTTTTTCTTGGTTTTGTTTTATTTTTATAATATAAACATATATATTTTTTTTTAATTTGGAAGTCAACTTTTTTTAAGTTCTACGTTTTTTAATTAGTATTTAATATTTTAATTTTTATAGATTTTAAAACGTTTTTTTTTTTTAATAATTGATTTATTTTAATAAGTATTATTTGTTTATTTTTGTTTTGTTAATATTGTAAAAAAAGGAATATATTTGAGGATAATTTTTTATAAGTTCTTTATTGTTATGTATCTGTTTTTTTTTTTAATTATTATTATTATTATTAAATGTATTTTACATGTGTTTAACATTTTTTTTAAATCCACTTTATTTGATGTTCCTTATTTTAGCACGTATTAGTTTTGTGAGTTAACAAATTATTCTAATATTATTTTCCCAATACTTTTAACTCATGAATCATTTAATACCATACTGAAAATAATAATAATTGCGTTGAATAATGTCTTGCACTTCCATTTATTGTTCATGTTATTTTGCTAAGTGATATAAAATTAAAAAGTAATCAAAAATCCAATAAAAATTTCAATTATATTTATTAAATGAATGCACAATATTTCCCTTCTACAATTCAACATTAAAATTATAGTCGCGCTGTGATATTAATTCTTATGGCTATTTGCACTTATGTCATTATTATTATCCTTGTAGGAAAATTAAAAGTCAATACAAAGATTTAAATTATTGATACCATTTTATTATTTTGAAAATATGTTTCACGTTTTCACCACAAAAATAGGATTGATTTTAAACCATATAACACATACATAAAAGTATGTCTCCAAGGGAAGAAAAATAAATTTCCACACAATAGATTTAAATTTAAGTAGCCCGATTGATTCAAGGGACCAGAACCCAATAAATTGTAATTCAATTTCATATACATATCCACTTTTTATGAGTCCATTTATTGTTATTGTCCTGTCTGAAAGGAAGGCAATTTAATTTCCCACTTTATAAAAGTGAAAACTCGAGTGGAATGATTTAAGAAGAGATAGTAATTTTTTTATATTCACTTTTACTCATAATAATTTTTGGTATCATTGTTGTGTTTACAGCAAACACAATTTTCTTTATCTAGATTTAACGACAATTTGATAAAGTATTTTTTTTTTTGACAATTCCCACCCTTGTCGTTCTTTGTATTTTATTCACTTTCACTTTATTGAGTGTCGGATAAATAATTAGTTTCAGTAAATCGATTAAAACCGGTATTAACTTATCCATGTGACTAACTTGACAGCATTTATTATGAAATTTATGGCACGAAATTTATCAGACATAAAATCAATAACAACATGCGACAACCACTTTATAGCTTCCGGAAAATTTGATTTTATTTAGAATTTAGTGAAGAATGGTTCTTTAAAATGGTTCCTTTTGACTTTCGGTGGTATTTTCGAAGGACTTAAGAAACACCAGAAAGTATGTTATTTTCATAAATTTATGTGATTTAAATTTTGATTTAGTTTCCACTCAATAAAATGGATTTTTTTTTTTTTACGTTTTTATCTGTGTGAAACATATAATATAAAATAGCGCGTATGGTAAGGGCAGTGAAATGAAACCCATGTTCGTAGATAATTTTAAAATATCTTACTTAATTTTCTACATCCAAAGTAATTTCTTCTGAAATGTTAAAAATGCAAAGCAGACTGAATATATGAATTTTATAATTACGGAAATTTGTTGGTCCATATTTGAATCTAGAAGAGGACACCACAAGATATTCAAATCGAAATATTCTAAAAATAAGGTTAAACGAACATTATTAGCTTTAGATTTATTTTGGTTGAAAAGAGGTAATTCTGTAAAGTTATTTTATTTTCATTATAAGAAAACTAGTTATATATTCGATTCGATTTAATCTAATGAGTCAATTTGTTATAAAATGAACAAATATGTGATAATTTCGATTAAAAATATGATTCGCATTAAAATAAAACAAAACAACTGAAACAAATTAAAATCAAAGAAATCTACCGCAAATAATGAGTAATTCATAAGATATTTGATTTGTAAACTTAAGAATGTTGGGTGAAGTTCAATGATAGGGAATACAAATTGAAACTGTCTTTACAATTTATCACTTATTGAAGAATCTAGAGAGATTTTATTTTATTCGTCGATATAAATTTCGTGGAGCTCGAAAAACTAATCACATTTCCATCGATATAATTTATATTTTATAGGATTCCAAATGATAAAAAAGTTAACGACACAGTCTGACGCTCAATATTGAAATAAGATGATTGCAAAGCAAAAATTTACTTTATATTATTGATGTAATTCCATTAAACCTTTCATTACGTGTTACAAAACATAAAGACAGTCCTAATAAGAGAATCAATAAATTTTATTCTCGGAGTAAATATACAGTTCTGTGAATGGCCATCGGTCCATTGCAAGGTTCTTTCATAATTGTACAAAAGACTCGATAAACAAAAGAATTGATTGAGGTACGAATGTATTACCGAGAATAAACACAGAAATTACACGTGCTAAGTATATTAAAAGATAAATTAATTGGAAGTCATTTTGTCTCTGAATTCTCGGAAATAAAATATATCGAAAGTATCTTTTACAAAATATTGAGAAAATGTTTAGGGAGACTTTGTTATTTAACATTATTATAAGGAGCGTGGAAAGCCGAAAATTCAATTTCTTAAAATTGCGTTTTTATAGGGTTTTTCTTCAAAGAGTGACTTTCTAAAAACGTTTAGATTCAGATGATGTTGTTTTTTTTTGTCAGATATAATCTTAAGAAGCTATCGAGTGTTGAAAAATAAGCATTCATTAGATACTTTTCATGAACATTATTGAAAACTTGATGAAAAATAATAAATTGTTTTTCTTCAGAACGAAAAATGTACAAATTTAAATTTAAATTTTTCTCCAAATTTTATAAAAAGCATCTATTGTTTGGTTTTATTGAATCAGAAGGAGTATCTGAAAACGTTTAGATAAAAAATATTGTTTTTATTTTTTTGTTGTGGAAAATGACCTATAAAATCCTAAATGCCAGTTTTTCTCTAGTCATATACTCGATCTGAATGGTTGTTTTTTTAATCCTAAGCGCATATCGAGTGTGGAAAACCAAACATCAAATACTTTTCATTAATATTTTTCTTCTTAATTTTATTATTTTTAGTATTTATTCCTTTTTAATGTTCGTCTTTGTTTTATTACTCATGTATTTTTTATTTGATTTTTTCTGCAATTTTATGTTATTCCTTATTATTAAGTTTTATTTAATTTCTTCTTAGTTTTTTGTTCTTTGTTAATGGTTCTTGTTTAATTTTTCTTTGTTTTCTCTTTAGTTAATTTTAAAATTATTTTTTTTTTATTTTTGTTGAAATTTGTCGATATTTTTATTGCTTAATTTTATGTTTTTGTTTCGATTAATTTTTTTCTTTTTAAATTGGTAGTTATTCTTATTTAATGTTAGTATTTGTTTGATTCTTCGTTGTTTTCTTTTTCATTTGCAATTTGTTTTATATTATTACTTTTCTTGTTTTTGTTTCTTTGTATTTTTTATTTAAAATTTTCCGTAATTTGATGTTGTTTCTCAGCTTTTTTTTTTTTTTTTTTTTTTTTTTTTTNTCTTTGTTAATGGGTTTTTTTATTATTTATTTTATTTTTTTTTTACTTTATTTTTGTTGTGTTAAAAGTTTAAATATTTTATAATTAAATGTTATGTTTTTGTTTCAATTAATATTTTTGAAGTTATTTATACTTTTACTTTTCTGGTCTTTTTAGTATTTTTTTTTCTCAGTTTTTTTATATTTGATTTACTTTTATTATTTAATTTTATGTTATTTGTTTGAATTAGTATTTTTTTATATTTTATTTTATTTAGTTTTTATTCAGTTTTTTATGTCTGTATTTGTTTTATTTTTTGTTTCCTTTTTTAATTTGAAGTTTTTTTTTAATTGTATTTTTAAATTTCTTTGATTGGAATATATTTATTTCTTAACTTCTTTATTTTTTTTTTTTATTTTCTTATTGTAATTTTATGTTATTTGTTAATTAAATTTTTAAATATTTGATTTACTTTTATTATTTAATTTTATGTTATTTGTTGGAATTAGTATTTTTTTATATTTTATTTTATTTAGTTTTTATTCAGTTTTTTATGTCTGTATTTGTTTTATTTTTTGTTTCCTTTTTTAATTTGAAGTTTTTTTTTAATTGTATTTTTAAATTTCTTTGATTGGAATATATTTATTTCTTAACTTCTTTATTTTTTTTTTTTNTATTTTATTTAGTTTTTATTCAGTTTTTTATGTCTGTATTTGTTTTATTTTTTGTTTCCTTTTTTAATTTGAAGTTTTTTTTTAATTGTATTTTTAAATTTCTTTGATTGGAATATATTTATTTCTTAATTTCTTTATTCTTTTTGTATTTTTTTTTAATTTTCCTATTCTAATTTTATGTTATTTGTTAATTTAATTATTAAATCTTATTCTATTTGATTTCGTGATATTTTTGTTCATAGTTTTTTATTTTTTATTCGTTGCTTATTATTTTGTATATTTCAGTTTGAATTTTCGAAATCTTATTATTTCAATATTTTTATTCTTAATTTTTTTGTTATTATATTTATTTTCAGTTTTTATGTCTTTTTAATGTTGGTTTTTGCTTGATTCTCCGTTGCTTTTTTTTGAAGTTTTTTTTTAAATATTTCTTCGTTTTAATTGCTAATGAAACTTCTTGTATTTTTTATTTATAAATATTTTTTTTGTATTTTTTAGTTTAATTATTAAGTTTTATTTTTTAGTTTTTTTAGTCTTATTTAATGTGGTGATATTTTTGTTCTTCGTTAATGGTATTTGTTTAATTTTACGTTGTTTTCTTTCTTACTTAATTTTTTTTATATTTTTTAGTTTAATTATTATGTTTTTTTTTTTTTTGTTTTTTTAAGTCTAATTCGATTTCGTGATATTTTTTATTATTCTTAGTTTTTATTCTTTGTTATTGGAATTAATCTAATATTACATTGCTTTCTTTTTTACTTGATTTTTTAATTAAAATTGTGGATATTTTATTAAGTTTTATACGTTTATATTTATTTTTAGTTTTTATTCTTTGTTAATGGCTTGTGTCTTTTTTATATTTTTGTTTTGTTTTTTAGTTTAATTATTAAGTTATATTTTATTTAATTTTGTGATATTTTTGTTCTTAGTTTTTATTTATTATTGTTTGTTAATGGTGTTTGTTTAATTCTTTTTTAATTGATTTTTTGTTATTTTACTTTTTTTTTTAAATATTTTTCTTAAATTTTATTATTAATTTTATGTTATTTGTTTGAATTAGTATTTTCTTTATATTTTATTTTCTTTAGTTTTATATATCTGTATTTGTTTTATTTTTGTTTCCGTTTTTCATTTGAAGTTTTTTTAAAATATATTTTTTCCTTTCTTTGTATTTTTTCGTATATTTTTATTTAATTTTCTTGTTGTAATTTTATGTTATTCGTTAGTTTAATTATTATTTAATTTTGTGATATTTTTGGTCAAAGTTGTTTATTCTTTATTTTTATTCTTTTTTCTTTTTTACTAATTTTTTCGATTTTTTATTATTTTAATTTATGTTATTTGTTTCAATTAAAACTTTTAAATTTATTTTATATTTATATATTTTTTAGTTTAATTATTTTATTGAATTTGGTGATATTGTTGTTATTAGTTTTTATTCTTTGTTTATGGTATTTGTCAAATTTTACGTTGTTTTTTTTTTTACTTGATTCTTTTTATATTTCTGTTTATTTTTTATTTTAATTTTTGATACTTTATTAAGTTTTATGCAATTGATTTCAATTATTTTGTTTTGTAATTTTTAATCTGAATTTTGAGTTTTTATTCTTTGTTAATGTCTTGATTTTTGTTTACTTTCGTTGTTTTTTTTAACCACAAATTAACAACTAATAAACTTTTCTTCTTGAAAGTCTTTTAATTTATTAAATTAAGAAGTTTCCATAAAACACATTTTTTATATTATTTGTAAAATTTTAAATATTATTTGTAAGAAACGCTAAGGAATTAGTGATTTTTTGTTGCCGATTTTTTTTTAGTAAAACAAACAATTTACAAAAAATAAATATAATGTTTTAAAAATTTATGATTTGTTACCATATTTATAAAAATGTTGAATCATTAAGCTTTAGAATTTTTATTTGGGGTAAAAGAGCTTCCAAATTTTAACTATTAACTATTTTGAAAACAACAAAATTTAAACACAAAACTAATTTTATTAAATTTTAAGATTTTTGCAATTAGTCGTTAATATTTTGATGATAAATAATGATAAATTGTAATTGATATTTTTTATTTTTAAAGTCTTTATATTTGTCTGGCTAAATATTCACAAAAACTTCTGATATTATGGATTCTTTCTATTTTAATAAATTTCATAAAAATGTGTCACCATCATTTCTTAATACATTTTTTCACAATGAATACGAAACCAAACAATTTGTTTTAACCGAAATTAATTCTCATAGCACTTGTACTTTCATTCAATGTAAAAAACACATAGAATGTGGAAATTGAATCAAGTAATAATTTTCAATGAAATATCAATTACTCTTAATTCATAACAAAAACTATATCATCAACAATCGTCGCAGTGAAAACTTAATTGGTCAATAAACAATAAAATCGATGTAAAACGCAGGGTTTATTCATAACTTTTTGAATCAATGCTTTCCTCTGTGATAAAATTAATTAGATTTTCAACAAACTTTCGCAATTTAATTAAAATAAGTTTCAAGGAAAAGGACAGAGAAGAAGATGTAAAAGAAATCAAGTAGTCAGACATTGGCACAAATTCGTCTAACTCGTTCAAGTTAAGCACTTGATGTTATCTATCGCTCATTCGAGCAGAACTCCTCATAGGCAATTTAGAATTTAAAATCAGGTAAATTCAATTTCATAAATCACGGCGCGTGTTCCTGAATATCATTGTTAAATTTACATAAACTCGGTATGCATGAAGTAAGAGACTAATACCATTAGGAAGGACCATTCACCTATCATCTTATCCTGATAAAATATTCATGACAAAAAGGTTTATTCCCAAAAATCAGGAAACCCTACTTTCTCAACTCCCTCATGGTTAAATACCGGAAAAGCCAAATTTCAGTACTGACTTACCCTTTCAAGAATTATTTTTGTTGTTGAAAAAATCCCAATTAATTTTTTTCCGTTAATTTTTAAACAAATTAATTTAGCACTTTAATCAATCACAAAAAAAACACACACATTTCGATTTCTGTAAACATTTAATACTTCCTTTATCTGAATATCATTGATTTGAATAGAAAGAGGAAAAATTCAGGGATGTCAAGATTATGTTAATTACTTTATTGACTTGATGTTATTTTTGTCAATTAATGTTAAGTTAATATCTTAGCACAAAAAAGGTAAATCACGAAATCTTTACAGCGCACTTGATTTCAACACACCTTTCTCTCTGGGAAATTCAATTCGAACTAAATTAACATTTTGGATAAATTTGGTATATCTTTCTTCGCCAACCATTTGTTGATATACTTATCATTTGAGTGATTTTATTTCTTTCACATTTGCGCTGCGCGAAACCCACTCAATCTGAGTGATTTTTTTTTTTGCGGACACAATGAAAATAGAGAAGAGTCAAAAACATATTCTTGATGTTTGGAAAGAAGATACGAATTTGATTGTCATTATTAGATCGTCGTCATAATACACTGATACCCATGTTTTTGGCTTCAATTAGGTATTTCTTGGGAAAACATATTAACTGGTTGTTATATTATTAAGTTAAGTTAGTTAAAAGTTTTTGGTTGTTGTTAGTAAGATAAATTGGTTATATAAGTTTGTATTGTTTACTCTTGATTTGAAGAGCCAACAAACTTTCCTGTGGAGAGCATATATGATGTAGATTTTATAGAATATAAAACAACAAAACATAAAACAGATATTGTATTTCCAAGTTTCATTGTTGTGATTCGAATGGAATTTTGATTACAAGTAAAATATTCTATAATAGAAATTGTGGGGAGGAAAGCATCAATATTCTGTCCGTCCCACAGTGTAACATGTAGTGAAAATTAAGGTTTTTTCGAAGGTATTTGTTTTCGGTGTTCAATTCTGAGATTTTGTTTAGAATATTCGAAAGCATCTAAAACTGCCAAGAAATAGTTTTTATGTTGACTTACTGATTTTTAATAAACTTTTTAAATACAGTCAATGGAATGTTCTATGGATCAATCTTGATTTTAGGGTCATTTTAAATATGGTGCTATTCGATATTTTAATTCTGTAACAAAAATTTGGTTGAAAAGTGTTGCCATGAAGAAAACGTGGAGATTTTCAAAAGTTGATCATAGCTATTCAGGGATGGGCGGTATGGTTAGTAGCATTATTAACTTAACGGTTAGTAACGTTAATTAACATGGCAGTTTAAATGAGTTTTGGGTTAATAATTATTAGGCCAAATCATAGTATAAATATATAAGGTATGGCAAAATTTTCATTTCTCTTTTCCTCCTGGACAAGTGAGGAGAAAATGGTAAGTCTAAACATTTCTAGCAAACATAGACTTTAAAAAACTTGAAAATATAGAAGACTGATTGCATTAGGACATGGCATTTCTTATGTAAAGCTGATTTACTATTTTTAAGTCAAATTCCATGTCCTTAGAATTGGATTTTTATCGCTAAGTCGTCAGTTTCTAGTATTCTTGACAACATGTTTATAAACCCAAAGTAAAGTAGAACTCT
>JXPG01029694.1:0-10956 GCA_001015175.1 Megaselia abdita
TTGTACCTCTTCAGCTCAGCTGTTATAGCCGATGTATCAAAACTTCAGAAGAAAATTATTTAATCTTGTCATTCACATTCTAACCTTGGAGCATTAAACATTTAATTTTATTACAAAACCCTACGTTCTTGACTTTGATGATATTAACAATAAGGACTCCACTCCTTTCCACATCACTCGGTTTATATTTAGTTACTTTTTCAGTTTGTGATGCCGTTGGATGATATATCTTCTTCTATGCATCCAGCTAACAAAACCTTGGAATACCTCTTCTTCTGGTTTAATCCACTCGCTTACATGATATTTTTTGACTAATACTCATTATTATAGCTGTTTTAAAATTATTTCCACAATAGTATTATCAAAATGCTGGTATAGTTCGTGGATGTAAATCGTACTGAATTCTGAACTAGCTCCCTTCTTACACTGGACCATAGGTAATTCCATATTAAGGATTATATGTGTTTGAACCAAATTTAAAACAAGAAAATATTATATATCAATTAAATAGCTTTTAAAATACTTTTTCCGATTCACAAAACTCGATTTTTATTTATTTTGAACTAGCTTCTGGGTTTGGCACATTTAATGTTGACCATATATCGTTTCGAACATGCGTATTCCAGGGTTAAAGCCAGACTAAACTACCGGCACCAACATCTGAGATTTTGTTTCTTATTCTTAATTTTGTATGTTTTTTTCTTCTAATAATATTTTGTTTTAACTTGGATTGTTTTGTATTTTTTCAACGATACCCATATCGCATATAACCATATTAAAAAATACTTAAAAACTATAAAAAACTGAACTTCTTTACTTAATTTCATCTAAGCGTAAACCTTGAGGCAAGTAACGAAAAGCAGCCTATCACAAATTTAATGTTTATATATTTCAAGAAGATAATATTAAATTATTTACTCCCCAAACATTACCTAAAACTTACAAGTTTCCCCACCACCATTAATTAGTACATCAGACATTTCTTCTACAAAATCTAAAATTTAATAAAACTTTTTAAAAAAGAGTTGGTTGGTATAGGTGCTAGCACTCTCGCCTTCCAGTCTGACGATTCTGAGTTCGATCCTCACATCAGACATTTTCGTAAGAAATTTTCTTTTGTGTGAGTCGGATATGCTACCTGACGCCACCCTCGTCGTTTCGATGTTGATGAAATAAAAGGGTACCTCTCGTTAAAATAGCAGACAGCTCATCACTGGCTCTATATTCAGAGGAAGAGGGAAAACTTATAACACTGATGTAGAAAAGCAGCTGGTAAACACATACGAAGAAACCATTCCTTAATATCACTGGTGTAGCAGCAACCTTTGGCTAGTTTTAGAAAATTCAAAAAATAATGTTTTAATTTCCCCATTATTTAAAAGTTCATGTCATTTTCCCCAAACCACCCCAAAATAAACCAAACTCTTTAAAAAAAACCATTTATTTCCATGAAAACAATAAACTAAAATATCTATTATATCTAATATAAATAAATAACTGACTAGACAGTCCAATAACCAGACCCTGATTCTTCACAAAACCTATAAAAAATAGAGAGAAATGAGAAATACAACCAACGTATGAAAACCATAGACCTCTAATAAAAAAACTTAGCAAGTATAAAGTTTAGTACAAACTCAAACGTTAAATAAAAATCTACCGATTTTTGAGAAAAGCATAACCCAGCGTTTTAGGATAGGATGGTTTTGTGAACAGTGGAATTTTTCGTGCATTCTGCTCATAAAATTGCAATTCATATCTACTATAAAAGGTTTAGTTGGTGACTTTTCGTGAAAAAATAGAATTTATCGATTATCAACTTACCTTGGTGACTTTTCTTTCGACTCACGGAATTCCAGTTGGTTCACTGTGACAGGGTACGGTGTTTTATCTACCACTTTGATCTTCACGAATTTACTGGGGCCAAATACTTCCAAACTTAGATTTGTTCTTGAGAGTTGCAGAGGTGGTAGATTGCCTTCCTTAATCACGTCCTTAATATCCAAATGCGATGCAATTTTTGTAGAACTTGTACTCTTGACATGCATGTTTAACATTTGAACATACTTTGCGGTCTCCCTCCACCAATTCTTCGCTCGACTGACAGGTAACTCCACTCTGGATCGCTGGAAGGTTTAATTTTTAAGTTGTGATTAAATATAGAAAATTTAGGGTAGCACAAAAGGTTTTTTTATATTTTCTTCTGTCTGTTCTTCTACAGGTTGTTTTTATCTTGTATTTTTTAGATATTCCAATAAATATTTGTTATAGTCTTGATTAATTCAATTATTTAAAAAAAAACTCACAAAGAACTGGTCTAACAAATTATAATGTAAAACAGTTCATATACTTATCATATTTGTTATTATATAAATTTAATATTTTTTTTAAAAGTTGAAAACTGTTTTTAAATTTAATTTTTTTTTTTATTTTTTTTTTTGGGATTTAATAAAATTAGTTTTTGTAATTTTTGTTTTGATTTTTTTATTTAATAATTTTTTATTTTCTTAAAAGAAACCTCTTTAAATTAGTTTTATTTTAAATAATTCAATATAGCGTATACTTGTTATATATTTTTTGTTTAAACAAAATAACAACAGACTTAAAAACAGTATTTTTTAATTAAACAGTTTAAAGTTAAAGTTTAAAAGTTGAAAATTGTTTTTAAATTTAATTTTTGTTTTAATTTTTTTGTTTGGGATTTAATAAAATTAGTTTTTGTAATTTTTGTCTTGATTTTTTTATTTAATAAATTTATTATTTTTTATTTTCTTAAAAGAAACCTCTTTAAATTAGTTTTATTTTAAGTAATTCAATATAGCGTATACTTGTTATATATTTTTTGTTTAAACAAAATAACAACAGACTTAAAAACAGTATTTTTTAATTAAACAGTTTAAAGTTAAAGTTTAAAAGTTGAAAATTGTTTTTAAATTTAATTTTTGTTTTAATTTTTTTGTTTGGGATTTAATAAAATTAGTTTTTGTAATTTTTGTCTTGATTTTTTTATTTAATAAATTTATTATTTTTTATTTTCTTAAAAGAAACCTCTTTAAATTAGTTTTATTTTAAGTAATTCAATATAGCGTATACTTGTTATATATTTTTTGTTTAAANATTTTGAATATTGTTTTTTTATTTATTTGCTTCAATTAAAAAAAAAAAAATTTACAGTTTACATTTGTTTTATTTTAAGCAATTCAATATATCGTAAAACTGTTTTATATTTATGTGTTAAACAAAATAACACCAAACTTTTCTAAAAAAATATATAAATTAAGACAAAGAACTTGTTTAAAAAATTATAATTTTAAACAGTTCCCTACAGCGTATACTTATCATATTTGTTTTTATTAGAAATGTAATGTTTTTAATATAAATAAATTTAATATTTTTTTTTTAAAGTTGAAAATTGTTTTTAAATTTAATTTTTGTTTTAATTTTTTGTTCGGGATTTATTAAAATTAGTTTTTGTCTTGATTTTTGTTATTTAATAAATGTATTATTTATTTGGTGTTATTAATAAATTTCTGGAAAAACTTAGAAGAAACCTCTTTAAATTAATTTTAAGCAATTCAATATAGCGTATACATGTTATATATTTTTTGTATTAAACAAAATTAAAACTTAAAAATAAACAGTATTTTTCAATTAAACAGTTTAAATTTGTTCTCTAAATAGCAACAGTTTTTTTTGTAATTTATTGTAAATTTTGAATATTATTTGTTTTATTTATTTGACTTAACTTTTCTAAACAAAATATAATTTAAGACAATTCATTTTATATTTCATAAGTTTTTGATTTAAAAGCAGTCTTTAAAATTAGAAACAAAATATTAACAAAATCAGAGAAAACAGTTTCAAAAACATGAAAGGAACAAAGATAATTTTTCGAATTTAATAACCGTAATTTCCAACTTTGATCAGTTACGTTATAACGAACGTTTTTTGTTTTACATTTATAATGTTTTCGATATTAAATCACAATAAAATAAACATTTATAAATAAATTTTGAGTCTCTGAAGTATTTTCGAGAATATTCAAATAAATTTAGAAATATATTTTTAAAATAACAAATAAAAATGTTGAAAATTAAAGAAAACTCTTCATTACTAAAGATAAAAATTAATATTTTCAAAAAGTTTAATATTGAATCCAAAAAATGTTCGAAAATTTTAAAAGATTTTAAAATTAATATTTATTATAATCAAAGTTTTAAACACTTGATGAAAATAAATATTTAAAACAAATTTAAGATAAATCAATAATTTCAATATTATTGGAATTTAAAATAGGTATTTTAAAAAATTTAAGCGAAATTTCTTGGTTGGTTTTTATTAAAGATATATTTCTTTATATTCCACAACCATAAATAAAAGACGATAGTTTGACGTTTGGTTTGGATTCAAACCATTATCAAAAAATGTAAAACATATATTTTTCTAAAAATTCATAAAATTACAATAAACGCATTGTGAACAAAATATTATAAAAACTATTAATTGTAAAATTTACAATAGTGCTTTCGAGTGAAATTTACAACTAAAAACATAATTTTCAAATAACTAGAGCTTGAACAATTTAAATTTTACTAAAAAATCTAGAAATAAAGAATGAAATACTATACAAAAATTGTAAATTGTAAAATTTACATACGATTCATAACTAAACACATATTTTAAGAACATTTATTTGAGTAAATAAAGTATTACCAAATTAATTGTAAAAAATTGTCAGATTTTACAATGAAATAAAAATCTAGTGAATTTTACAATGTATTAAAATTTTATTAAACCTAAAGAATAACATATTATCAAAAATAGTAAATAGTAAAATTTACACCAATAGTGTTTTCAAGGGAAATTCAAAATTTTGTATTTTTGTAATAAAAAAGCATTTGTTACAGGTATTACAAAATGTAAAAGAATGTAACTGATAAACGCTGCCAGATTTCGAAGTTTAAAGAAGAATCTGTAGCATCAAAGGCAAATTTTACTATAAAACAAAAAGAGAATTTCACGTCGTATCAAAATCTTACTAAAAATCATAAGTATAAAATACTATAGAAAATATAACATTTTTATTAGGATTTTTGACAAATATTACAAAAAGAACAAATTACTTTAAAATTTCACCAGATTTAGGTAAATTTTGTTTTTTTTTAGTAAATTAAGACATTTCCATAAAAAACCCAATATTTTAAAATTTTAATATTTTTGAAAAAAATTCAAAAAAAAAATCAAAAAATTAAGTTTCGTGAAATTGCTTTTTTAATCCGATTTTTCTTCCACAAAATGTTTTATTTCAGTAAATTAAGACATTTCAATAAAAAAACCTATATTTTAAAATGTTCATATTTTCAAAAAATTGTAAGGGGTACCACAATTTTTTGAGTCAAAAAAATAAGTTTTGTCAAATTGCTGTTTTAAGTAGACTTTTCTTCTACAAAATTTGTTATTTGTATAAATTAAGACATTTCGATAATAAAAACATTTCGATATTTAAAAATTTTCATATTTTCGAAATAATCGTAAGGGGTAACACTGTCAAATTTTTGAGTCAAAAAAATAAGTTTTGTCAAATTGCTGTTTTAAGTAGACGTTTCTTCCACACAAGTTTGTATTTTAGTAAATTAAGAAATTTTCATAAAAAAACCAACATTTTAAATTTTTTATATTTTTGAAAAAAATTGTAATTGGCAACACTGTCAAATTTTTGAGTGAAAAAAATAAGTTTCGTGAAATTGCTGTTTTAATTAGACTTTTCTTCTACAAAATTTATTATTTGTGTAAATTAAGACATTTCGATAATAAAAACCGATATTTAAAAATTTTCATATTTTCGAAATAATCGTAAGGGGTAACACTGTCAATTTTTTGAGTCAAAAAAATAAGTTTTGTCAAATTGCTGTTTTAAGTAGACTTTTCTTCTACAAAATTTTGTATTTAAGTAAGGGGTTCCACTGTAAAATGTTTGGGTCAAAACAATTCGTTTCGTAAAACTCGCTGTTTTAATTTAACTTTTCTTCCACGAAATGTTTTATTTTAGTAAATTAAGACATTTCCATAATAAAAACGATATTTTAATATTTTTCCCTCGATATTTTTTGTTTGACATTTTCAAATCGAGATCATTAGTTTAATAGAAAAAGTTTTAAATTTTTTTCTGAGATTAAACCATTTTTTGTTTTGTGATTTAATTTGTTTTTTTTTTTATTTTTTCTAGTTTTTTTGTTATTACTTTTTTTTTTGTAAATTTATTATTTGTTTGCTTTAATTAATTTTAAATTCATTTGATGAAAACCATATATCTATTTTTTTAAATTTTACTGTCGGCTTTAAAAATAAAATTTAAAATACTACAACGTATGCTTGTAATATTTTTGTTTAAAACACACTTTTTGAGAAAATTATTAATTGTAAATAATTATTAGATAATTATTAATTACAAATATACTCACATATTCTTCAGGATGATATTTAGTGTGCCTTGGACATTCTCTTCTTGTAAAGTTAAACTCCAACGGTTCCGATTCAGAGTATTTGAGAAGATTAGATCGAATGTAGCTCGATTGAGTTGGAACGTTAATCCTATCAATTAATGATGTTAAATCACGT
The DNA here is from genome assembly GCA_001015175.1 of Megaselia abdita. Classification (NCBI taxonomy): domain Eukaryota; kingdom Metazoa; phylum Arthropoda; class Insecta; order Diptera; family Phoridae; genus Megaselia; species Megaselia abdita. The sequence goes on from JXPG01029694.1 coordinate 6,619, forward strand.
TTATTAGAATTGCCTCCTTTGGATCCGCTTTTGTGCCTTGAAGGTTTATCCTGTTTCTTCATAGTAGCTTTCATTTTGGCGATCTTAATTTTGTCAGCTTTTCCGAAGAGTCCTCTAGCCTCTGCCATTTTGATTAAATATTTCGCATCCAACTTAGTGATTTGTTTCCTCTGCAAGAGAGCCATGTAACACCCAAAAGAAGCCATGTCAAGGCATTGATCCTGGTTAAGACACACATCGGGAATCTTGGCAACCTCAAATTGATCAGTCTTTGGAACCCTAATCACTTGAGAGTAATCAGCTTTCCCATCTTTATCATACAATATTTCTTTTTCTCCTTCGTCAATAGAACCGTTCTGTTTCTCTTCTTTGGCTTTTCTCGGTGAAATATTTCCTTTGGCGGCAGCTGGAATGGCGGCCAGTTCTGCTTCTTGAATCGCTTCCAAGCGTTTCTTCTCCTTGTAAGCCGCAAGATGCTTCTCAAAAGCATTTCTATTCACATCTGTAATTGTTCTGTCCACCATATCTTGGTTCTCCGCGCCGACTATTGAATGCGTTAAATACAGAACAAATTGAATCTGAGGTCTTGACATTGATAGCCTTAAGGTCTCTCGTTGCGCTTCCAAGATTTGAACCACTCTCTTCTGACTGTCATCTCCAATATTTGAATCAGTCATGCCCTCTAACATACTCAAGTCACCGCCTCTACTGCAGATCAAATCGATTGGATCAGATATGGCACTGAATGAGTTTGGTGGGGTGGCAAAGACGCCTACGGCAGTTTCAAGCTTCTGTGAGTTGAGGGGTATTGAACAAAATGGTTCTGAGAATATTCTAATATTTTTAATTCCCAAAGAATCCATATAATTCAAATAGTTTTCCGTGTTCTTTCCCCCTCCAAAAGCAATAAAGTGGTTGAGTTTGTTGACAGACTGTAGGAGTCCAGCAAGGTAAGCGGTCGATCTTGGCGAAGCCACGTGAGTTTGAACTATATCCCCTTCTAATTCAAAGTGGTCTAAAAGTCGAGACAAAATCGCTGGAGCTATCGAGAACGCTCGGTCTTGCAAAATAAAATTATGATTTCGAACAAACTCAGACCGGGCGAACTCAGATCTATTAGCTGGAAGACAGGACATAAATAAAGGACACAGTTTGTCCCACTTGTAACGGTTGGATTGTAGCGGTTTTTCCGTCGTAGAATCACTTTGGTCGACTTCTAGAAACCCAAGTTCCTGGAGTTGTTCTTCAGCCATTGGTTTTTTTCTAACATTTTTGGAATCATTTTTTTTTTATTAATTTATTTGAACAGTGAACATAAAATTTGCTTTAGAAAACTTCTTCTCTTTAGAAATTTTGATTCCAGCCAGTCAAAACGTGCTATATATAATTTACTTAATTTTATGCGCTTTAATTGGTTGGAATTTGGAAGAGATGGATAGTTTTTTAAAGATATTTGATTTTTTTTTAAAGAAATTTATAGTTTTTTAAAGATGACGGTTTTTCAAAAAAGAAACTAACCTTAGTTTGAAAGGATTTATCCACCCAGAAACTATTGGATTGGCTGCTGCGATGGCAACTTTTTCATTTTGTAAGTGAACAGGCAATAACTGGGACAAATGTAAAGCTCCATTTTTTATTCTAAGTCTTGAAATGGCAGCAGCTAGTTTAACTCTTTGACTCCATAAAGCTTCTGCTATATGTAAAACATTGGCATCCCTATACAGTTTGATTTCGTCAGCAATTTCCTCCGATGGCCTCTTGAGGAAATGTCTGGTGTAGAGTTCGAAAAGCATTAACCAAACTCTGTTTTGATCGCTATTTAACTAGAAATTAATGGTTTTTGTATAATTTTTTGACGGTGGAAAATTAAAATTTACCTCAGGGTAGTAAGCGTAGAAGGAGGCGTCGGATAAAGCTTGGGTGAGCACTATTTTATCTGTGGATGTAGATTTTTTAATAGTAATAGCTTAGGCAAAGAGTAGATAGGAAAACTTTCGGTGTCTCATGTTTTCTACCAGACCAAGAAAAAACATTCAATGCAAATATTACTAACAGGGTGTTTCGTTTCAGTGGAAAACATCAGATTATGAAAGTTTTGCATATCTATGGTTTTTGTTGTTATAGAGATAGAGTCAATTTAAATAGTGTTTTATATCTTCGACTAAATATAGAAAAACTGATAATGAAATTAATTGTCGTGTAATCATTCGATGGCCTCTCCTAAGAGGCGTCGGATAAAGCTTGAATGAGCACTATTTTATCTGTGGATGTAGATTTTTTAATAGTAACAGTAATAGATGAGAAAACTTTCGAAGTCTGATATTTTCCACTGAAACGAAACACCCTACCAGAGCAAGAAATTACCAACAGGGTGTCTCGTTTCAGTGGAAAACATCAGATTACGAGAGTTTGCATATCTATGGTTTGTCTTGTTATAGAGATAGAGTCAATTTAAATATTGTTTTATATCTTCGACTAAATATAGAAAAAATGTAATTCAAATATAAAACAAAAATTCAATGCCTAAGTCAACAAAAAATGAAGAGAAATGAAAGACAGAAAGAAAACCCAAGTTCAAAATCCAACTGATAATGAAATTAATTGTCGTTATAATCACGCGATGGTATTTAAATTTGGGTTACTCCGATGAACCGAACACAATTAATTTAGTCTGGAAATCAATATCCACTATTTTAACAGAAAAGACCTTGAAACAGTCAAAGTTCAAGAAGAAAGTGTTCTGGAAAAAGAGGAAACAAGAAACGACAAACTCTTTCTATAGTGTATGGTATACTATGTGTTGCAAAGGAAGTATGCAGCTGGCTGGCAGGAAAAAAGGGAATAAGGTCGAACAAAATTTTTGAACTTTTCCTTTTTAATAAACTGATTTGTTGTAGCGAGGCAGTTTACTGTGAAATCAATAACTAAATATATAATTTTATAGCTGCTCTTATGCATTGATGAGGACATTAAACTGTATGGGTTGTATGTTTGGAACCGAGTTACTTTTTGGTGCAATAGAGTGAAAGAAACCAGAGGAGCTGAATTTCCGTGATTGCAATTTATATTTTCTTTGCTTCTTTGTCTTTTATGGAAATCAGGTTAAACTTTTAAGAATACAATATTTATTATCGGCGGTTCTCCAAATTTCCTTTTCAGGTCAGCCTTTAAATATAAAAATACTTACATCGAAACACATCATAAATCAACGAATAAACTTTCCTCATTTCATGTTCGTCGTCGAATTTTACAGAAATCGGTGGTTTCCTCAAGAGCTTCCCTGAGTTGGCTATGTGTTGCATGCTCCAGTTTCCCAAAACATTCACATCAATGTACTCGATGGGATGATCTCTGTAGCACCTCTTCTTAATAGCATGCATTCTTCCATTTGGGGAGGTGGATGTAATCTTTTGGAAATCTTCGATTGGATCCCAAATTGGTTTCTCGTCCCGCCGTGTCGCTTCATCAAAAGTCCTTTCAAATTCATCAAAATCATCCATAGCAATCCGAAACAAAACGTGAAAAAAAACACAAAAACTGTTAATTTTACGAGAAGATTTTGAAAATTTGAAATATTTTTTGGTAGTTTTTTATTTCTATTTTGGAAGGTTCGGCTTCACAAATTACAAAAACAATCTCCGAAATTTGAAATCAAAATGAAGTTTCAACCTAAGGAATCGTGATGTTCTTTTTTTGTTTTATTTTTTTTTTATGTTTGAAGTGGAGAAGTTTTTTTTTTTTTAATAGAAAATGTGTAATGTAGAAGGGACTTCTGAAGAATAATTCTGTGTTTAAGAATTGTTGTGACATAATTGTTCCTGAATTTTAACTTTGTTTGATTACTGGAGTCGGGAATAGAAGATAGGCTACTTTTGATCACGCAACATTAAGGTTTTCGTTACGTTTTTTACGAAGTAACGTAATTTCAGTTTTTTAGACTTTTGAAACTATTTTTAAAATAACTTTGTTTGATTACTGGAGTCGGGAATAGAAGATAGGCTACTTTTGATCACGCAACATTAAGGTTTTCGTTACGTTTTTTACGAAGTAACGTAATTTCAGTTTTTTAGACTTTTGAAAGTATTTTTAAATAGGGGTATATGCAATATGGGTATCATTGGACGAGGAATATTGAGAAGAGTCTGGAAGTATGAAGAATTAAAAGGAAAAACTATATTAGGCAATATCCTTTATGATAACTTTAATGCTTTCTTCACATCTATATAATAAAATTTAAATCTTTCTGTCTTTTTGTTCCTTATAGAAACCGACGGGGCTTTTCCGATTTGGTTCCGTGGTAAAATTTGCTTTTCCACAATATGGGTATCCTTAGACGGT
>JXPG01029707.1:2480-14408 GCA_001015175.1 Megaselia abdita
AAAAAAAAAAAAAAAAAAAAAAGAAATTACATGAAAACAGAAAAACCCTTTGTTTCAAAGTACTCTTCCGCATCCTTTCAATGAACAAACGAACAACAAATTGATGTAGAACTATGATGTGCAACTCACAGAACTAGCATACTTTTCTAGATAGCGAGTCGTGAAAAGATAGCACTAAAAACTTCCTCTTTCCAGGAAAATGATAGAAGAAAACGTTTTGAAAAAAAAGGAAATGAAATAGAATGAGGAAGAGGATCGTATAATTTTATGGGGAAACCAAGTAAAAGCTCATAAACAAAGATAAATAATTGCAATTTTTTCCCTTTCTTTCGGTCTTGTCCTGAATTCTCATACTTTTACTTACTGGCTTGTTTTCTACCACTTGTCGCCATCCTTTCGATGGAAACAGAGTGTGTGAGTTCAAGATATATGGTATGCATAGTTGGCACGAGCTGGGAGAGGATGTGTGTCTGTGATCGAAAAGCTGTTGGAGTTTTCCAAAAAATATTTATTATAAAATATCTGAAGTATTTGGTTCACTGTTTTTTAAATATTTAAATTTTGAATGGTTTTGCTATAAATACAATATTTCAAATATGTTTTGGTTATATATATAACATAATATATATATTGGTTATATATAACATAACCGACAAATTCTAAAATACCCAATAAATAATAAAAGATTTTGGTTAACAATGTATATATTTGAATTTTCATTTTTTTAAAATTTGAAGCTTTAGAAATTTAATCTTTTATGATTTTTTTTATATTTTTGAATAATGAAGTTTTAGAATTTCAATTTTAAAATATTAAAGGGGAACATTTTACTTAGCAAATTCTTAATTTTTAAACTTCGAGCTTAATATTTTATTTTGAAAATAACTAGAAGTAAAAAGAATTGTATTTAATGTTTACATTGTAATAAGGCTTAAAAGTTGATTGTTTTTTTATTTTAACAATTCTTATTATATTTAAAAAAGAATATAAATAAAATTGTATGATGAAAGGCTTTAAAACAAATTTTGTTTGCTTTGAGAAATTGGGGTAACGAAAATTAATAACATGTTTATTCATGTGTTTCAAATTGTTTCAAATAATATTGAAATTAGTGAGTTATACTTAATTTCTTAAAAATATTTGTTTTCATAGTTTTGAAATATTTGTTTTTTTTTTTATTTTTAAAGACTTTAAAATTTAAAACATGTTTTTTGATTTTTAAAATCTTATATTTTTTTGTTTTATGAACATATTTAGTACTAGAATTTATTAAACAAAATGTTGTTTAATAAATTCTTTGTAATTTTTAAAATTAAATGAAAAGTTTTCTTTAATTTCAAAATTTTCCTTTGTTATTTTTTTTTAAATTATGTATAGATAAGTAATTAAATTTAACATAAGATTTATAATATAAATCTCATTTGTTTCTAAAATTAATAAAATTATTGTCAAATAACAATTGAATAATTTTTTGTTATTTTATAAAACTGATTTATATTTTAATTCTAAATTAATAATATTATTTAAAATTCATTTTAAACGATGTACACATTGTTTTTTGTTTAATTTAACATTTATTAAAAACATAACACAAAAATCCATATTTCGAATTCCTATTAATGAGTTAAAATGTTTTAGTTTCATATTTTTAAATATTTTGGTTAAATGTTCGTGATTTTTTTAAATCTATATTTAATTTTGAATATTTTTCGAACTCAATATTTTTGAAAATATTTATTTCAACTCTTTAAATTATTTATTTTACTCTTTAAATTAAATAAAGACTGTTTTTTAATTTTCGAAAATGTTATTTTTATTAATAAAATATAAGGCTTAAAAGTTGATTGTTTTTTTTTTTTTATTTTAACAATTCTTATTATATTTAAAAAAGAATATAAATAAAATTGTATGATGAAAGGTTTTAAAACAAATTTTGTTTGCTTTGAGAAATTGGGGTAACAAAACTTAATAACATTTTTTTTCATGTGTTTCAAATTGTTTCAAATAATATTGAAATTAATGAGTTATATTTCATTTCTTTAAAATATTAGTAAATATTAGTTTTTTTTATTTTTAAAGATTTTGAAATTTTAAACATGGTTTTTGATTTTTGAAATTTTATATTTTTGTTTTATAAACATATTTAGCATTTAATAGTTTGTTTAATATATTCTTTGTAGCTTTTAAAATTAAATGAAAAGTTTTCTTTAATTAAAAATTTTCCTTTGTTATTTTTTGTTTAATTATTAATTATGAGATAAATAATTAAATTTAACATAAGATTTATAATATAAATCTCATNAATAAATCTCATTTGTTTCTAAAATTAATAACATTTTTATTCATGTGTTTCGAATTGTTTCAAATAATATTGAAATTAATGAGTTATATTTAATTTCTTTAAAATAGTTTTTTTTTTTTTTCATATTTGTTAAATATTTTAAATTTTCTTAACTAAAATTTTAAAATACTTGAAATGGAAGCTTCCAGAATTTGTAGCGCCATATGGTTTTGACCAATCAAATTCCTGTTAATGACAGTTTGTAGACAGACACACATACAGAGAATTTATTTTTTACAAAACCAAAACCTTAAAAAATGGGCACAAGTATTACATTTAGTTTTGAAAACTATTGAACGTAGAATTTTCGAAAAAATAAGAATTAATTTATATCAGGATTTTATCTCGAAAAGGCACTATAAATCTAAAATAAGATGGATATCGCAACGATACCCGAAAACAATTAATATCGCCAACTGTTTCAAGCGGATTTCAATTTCTAACAATATAAACTAATTATAATAAATATTATTTCAATCCTATATAATTTCCTATACAATTTTTATAGATTAATGTATGTGCTAGCACTTTCGATTTTTATTCTGGGTTCGATCCTTAGCACACACGTCCGATTTTTTGTTATATTTTTTATTCTTATTATTTAGAGCTATTTAATTTTTATATTATAAATAATAGAGCTTACATCAAAAGGAATTAGAAACTGGACAGCAAACCGTGAGAGATCGAGACAAATTCTGAGTAGATTCTGAATCGATGTCAAGGTTCCGATAACCATCATACGTATGTATGTAAGTATTTTTTGTTTTACACAACTTGCTTTTATTTTTAGTTTGGATTCCAAATCAACGCTTCCCAAATACTCCTTTTCCAATCTTCAGGAAATAAGTATATAACACATACAAAAGGATCAAATGTAAAATGTAATCCATCAAAGTCCAATTAGGAAAACTATCAGTTCATTGAGGTGAACATGAAACCGAAACCAAATAAACTTCCCATTTATTTTCATAATTTGTGAACATTTGTGCCTGTTACCCTCGAGCTGTTTAGTTGGAATACCTTCCCATGAATTCAACCAACTGTTCCCATGGCCCCACCACCTTTTCTCCTGATGAACATCAAAGACAGGAAATAATCATCAATTTCCACGCAAACAACACAAACCAACAAAAAAAAAAAGAGAAACATTTCATGATCATGAGAGTTGATAAGTATACCCAGAGCTTAATTATGAAAATTTATAGTCGTATCGAATACTATAAACACAAAATATATATCAAACAATTAACGACACTCAATAAAATCCTCGTAGCAATTGTATCTATCGCGAATTGAATCGCATCGCATCGAATTCAATTGGATTGGATTGGATAAGTGAAATGAAATCAAACAGCTAGTTAAACAATGACTTGCGCGACAACTACATTACTTTCTTTGTAGGTTGGTGGTTGGCTGGTTGGATGGCTGGCTGGCTTGAGAGACTACGATCTTCAAATCAAACCAATTCACTAACTACCATCAGTTAACCACTAACTAGCATGAGACTAAGCTCTGCGAACAAACCAACTAACCAGCGATCCAACCGACTAACTACAATGCCATTAGTTGTAAGAAATAAATATCACTGTTGTTTCTACGATTGTTAAAATGATGTTAGTTTTGATTATGGCATATATAAATTGCCATTTAATTTTATTAACTATTTTATTTAACTATATTGTTTTATTTATTATTTTTTGTCTTATATTCATCCAACAACTTTATTATCAGCTCAACAACGTCATTTGTTATTATTGAATTGGTTGGTTGTTTATTGAGCTTGTTATACATTGGTCATTGGATTGTCTGAACAAGATGTCTTTATAATTTTTGGATAATTTTTGAAATTTTTCTAAAATATATTTTTTTTTAAATGTATAAATATTGAGATTTTTTGTTTAAATTTGTTGCTAATATTTTTTATAAAAAAATGTCACAATTCGAACACACCATTGTCCATGTTCGAATGACAAGGCAGACAGACAGACAGACTTGTATTTCCAAAATTATGATGAGTTTGTAGGTCTTATGATTCACGATATTATTTTCATCAGTTGCTTTTCTACATCATTGTTTAATGTCACCTCAACTCTTCTTGAGCCACATTTGGCTTATTGTGTAATTAAGTTTTTTTGTTTGTAAAAACTTTACATTTAGTGAATAAATTAACGCTAAACTAGTTGGCCACATTAGATCCACATTTTTTAGAAGCTTTTCTTTTTTCCGACTCAAGCTAATTTTTGGAAATGATTTTTCTACTTTTTTAAAATTTTGTCTTGTGTTTCTGGTTTTTTTAAAATTTTATACTAAGGTTTTTTATTTTGTTTAAGATTAATCTTTTTGTTTTAAATTTTAAAAATAACTCTATTTTTTTATTTAATTATATTTTATAATTTATATTATTTGATATTCTTTTTTTTCTTTCTTTTTTGGTAAAAGTTTTGTTTTATTTTTTTCGTTGTTTTCTTTTTCATTAAATATTTTTTTTATATTTCTAATTTCTGAGGTTTTTGATTGTGTTAGCATTAATCTATTTGTTTTAAATTGTATATATATAACTCTTTTGTTTTTGTTTTAATTGTTTTGTTTAGCCTTAAGTACTAGCTGTGTCCGTCTGTCTGTCTGTCTGCCGTAAACATTTTGAAAAGTAAATTTGAAGGTGTAACCATTGTCCGATTTGAGCATGAGATACCTCATTTTAAAGGTCTATCTGACTACTACAAACTGCTATTAACAGAATTTCGACTGGTCGACATCAGATGGCGCTAGCGCTTAATTGCTGGAAGCTTCCATTTTAAGTATTTTTAAATTCTAGTTGAGAAAATCTTATCCAATTTTCAAGTTTGATACCGCGTTTTAAAGGTACTGATGAGACCCTTAAACCCCCATCATTACTTTTTGGAATTTCTAAATGCAGAGACGTAGGGAAGCGACAAACATTAAAATGGTCTAGAAAAAATTTAGAGCATAACTTCGTTATCTCGAATCATGAACGGTCCTGTGATACATCAGTTTGAAGGTACAAATAAGGCTCATAAACCACCATCAAAATTTTGAAAAAATAAAATTTCTTCTACAATTCTAGTTTTACACTGATATTCCTTTTAAGAAATAACAGTGTGAGGCAGAATCTATATTGAATCACTAAAACCCTCATTAAAATTGAACGTAAAGTTCCAAATGAAAGCAAAGAGTATTCTACTTTATCGAGTAGAAAAATCCAACCGCGATAGCCCGGAAAGCAAGAGGTGCGGGTTCGATTCCCATCCGCACCATTGGTTTTTTTTCGCGACAAAGTAGGAAGTAGTTCTCGCCTTCGAACTTTACGTTCGATTATGATGAGAGTTTGGTTATCTTATATAGATCTCCCTCACACTGTTAATTCCTATAAGGAATATCAAAGTAAAAACAATTGTAGAAGAAATTCTACCTTTGAAGAGATGATTAAAAAAGAAAATTTCCCACTTAAAATAACTAAAATAGTAGAATAAAAATAGTCTTAAAAATTCCAACTATAATTAAAAAAATAGTTATTCAAAATTTATAAATTTAATAAATAAAAATTAATTGGAACATCCAAACAATAAATACTCTATACCTTTTCAAAAATACTACACTTTTATCAAATCACTCCAAAAAAACAGAGTTAAATATGCATAACTCTTTCCCTTGGGTAACATTAATAAATTCTTTTGAAGAATTTCCCAAATTACAGAGCTTTTGCAAAGGAGGAGGACTTTTAAAAGGTCATTGAAGTAACCCCTTAGAGATTCTATTGGAAAAAAACCTCCCAATCCAAAAGTTTTATCCTGACTCTATTTAAAGGAATAGGAAAAACTAAAACAATGCTGTAGAAAAGCAACTGATAAACATATGGAAAGGAAATATCACTGATACGCTTGCGTCATATTTTTTAGTCTTAATTTTTGTTAAAATTTAAATTTTTTAGTGAATAAATTTAAAACTAAAATAGTTGGCGCGCCACACATTCTCTAGGCCTTTCAAATATATTTTAGATCTTAAATCTAAATTTTTTATAAGTTTTTAGTTTTTTACTTAAGTTATTTTTGGAAAAATGAATTCAACTTAGATTTTTAAAAATTTTATATATGGTTTTTCTGATTTCTAAAACAAATTTAATTTCAGTTTTAACTTATGCTAATAATGAATCTTTTTGTTTTAAATGTTATTATAGCTCTGCATTTTTAATTTTTTATATTTTGTTTTTCATTCTTTTTATTTGCTTTTTTTGTAGAACTTTTAATTAATTTCACTATGTTTTTTTATTTGTTAATTTTGGTTAATTTTTTTGTATTTTTTAAACAAAATTTTATATGAATAATATTGGTTTGTTTTGAAGTTTTTTTTTGTGACTTATTGTAATTTTTTGTTGTATGTTTTCTATGCTTTATTTTTTGTTGTATGTTTTCTATGCTTTATTTTTAATTAATTTTTGTTTATTTTTAATTTCCTAAATATTTGTGTTTAATCTTACGTTTTTGATTTTATTTTAAATTTAATATATAACTCTTTTTTTATTTTAATTGTATTTGTTATTTTTTTTAAATGTTATTTTGTCTTTCACTTTTTTGATTTTCTATAGGTTTTGTTTGTTTATTTTTTTTGTAGAAATTGTTATTCTATTTTTTAATTTTGTAAAATGTTATTGTTATTTTATTTCTCGTTTTGGAGTTTTTTTGTGATTTTGTTGTACTATTATTTCTTCAATGTTTTATTTATTATTAGTGTTTATATTTTTTCATGTTTAATGTTGGATTTGTTTAATTTTTCGTTTTTTAATTGAATTTTTTTTTTATATTTTTAATTTTGTTTAATGTTTGTGTTTAGTATTTGTTTGTCATTGAGTTTCTTTCTTGTTTTTCTTGTATTTTAATTTATTTTTTTGTTAATAGTTTTTTTGTCGTTTTGTTATAATGATTTACTTTATAATGATTTATTTTTGATTTACTTTCATTTTTCTTCTAAATGTTGTTAGAATTTTATTTATTTTTAGTATTTATTCATTTTTAATGTTTTATGTTGGATTTTTCTTTGTTTCATTTTTAATTTGATATTTTTTTTTTAATATTTAAAATGTTGTTTAATATTTGTTTGCTTTGGGGTTTTTTGTGTGTTTTTACCCATTATTTATAACTTAAATTTCAGTTCTATTTTTCATCTAAATATTGTTGGAATATTATTTATTTTTAGTAACTACTCTTTTTTTTTAATGTTTGTCTTTCTTAGATTCTTCGTTGTTTTCTTTTTCATTAAATATTTTTTAATTTTTTTTAATGTTTGTTTTTAATATTTGTTCGTCACGGAGTCTTTATGGCTTTTTCTTCTAATTCTATTTTTGTTTATTTAAAATTTAAATTTAGTTCAATTTTTTTATATTTTTGATTGATTTTTTGATTTAGTTTTATGTGATATGTTTGATTTCATTCAGCTTCATTTTTTCCTTCTTAATATTTTTTTTAATATTAATTCTTTTTTATTGTTTTATGTTTGTCTTTTTTTCATTTGTTGTTATTTTCTTTTTCTTTAAAAGATCTTTTTAAATTTTATATTTATATTTTTTGTGGTTTAGAATTCCTTATATGATTTTTAGTTTTTTTTACTATAGCATTTCTTTAATTTTATTTTTTATATATTTTTTAATTTTAGTTGTTACTCTTTTTTAATGGTTTATATTTAATAAAGAAAATTTCATTAAATAAAATAAGTTTTTTAAAGACTGAACAAAATTTAAAATGTTTTGTACTTAATATTTGGTTTTTATTATGTCTTTTGCGTTTTTCTTGTATATTTAATTTTATTAGTTATTTTTATTTAGTTAAAATTTATTTAATTTTGTGATATTTTTGATTTAGTTTTTGGATTATTAAGGTTTTATGCTTCTTTTTAAATGTTTGTGTTTATTATTCGTTCGTCTTTGAGTTTCTTTAGCATTTTTCTTGTATTTTTCATTGATTTTGATTTGTTTTATTTTTAGTAAAAAAACCTATTTTATCTCTAATAAGACAAAAATCTATACATTAAACAAGTAAACAAACTCGAGTTTTTGGAAAAAAAATATAGACATTTGCATTTTGGCTGAGTTATTTTTCCCTTTGAGACGATTGTATAATTTCTAAAATATTCCAATCCCAAACATTATCAGGCTAGGCTTAGAGTAATCAAAATAAAGGAGTTTAAATAAGCCAATAGGAAAAGTTTATTTTCTTTTTTTGAAAAATTTCATTTTCTTTTACTCTTAAATAATTATATAACTTTCTTTCTCATAAGACAGAATTTTTGAATTCAACCAAACCTTCAAAATTAAATCATAGAATAACCATACTTTCGAAATCTGATGTTTTCCACTTCAACCGAAGCACCCTGTGAGTAACATTTGCATTGAGAAAGCTCTGGTAGGGTGTTTCGTTTCAGTGGAAAATATCAGGCTCCGAAACTTTTCCTATCTATAGATTGTCTATGATTAAAGCGTCGCGTAGTCTGTTGTTCTTCGAAAGCTATTTAAGTTTACATATCGGAATAATATAGAGTTTTCAAGAAACGAATATTTGTAATTTCCTATGCTAAAGCACTTATAAAGAAAACCCCTGCATGTTTGTCAACTAAAAATAAAAGACTGCATTCACCAAGTAGAACATGGAATCATTGTTATCTTAAAAGCGCCATTAATCATTCCATTCCATTCGAAAGAAAGAAACCAAAACGCTAACCTGTCATTGCGTTGCGCTACTATCACTCACATATCTTCTTTAATATTCCACAGACATCAGTGGAATCACGCTATAATCCAATTCATTTTCTTATTAAAATCCAATAGCATGTTGCAGTTGTTGCAATCAACTTGACAGGTCAAAAGGTTGTTGTTTTCCAATCCTATAAACCACTCAGGCACTTCCCAAAACAATAAATTTAACGCGAAAATTATATGCTCAAGACGGACAAAACTTTAACTTTTATGACTTTTCTGGAATTTTTCTGAATACTTTTTTTCCCTATATTTTTTTAAACGAAGGAAATTCCTTTTCATTCCCAGAAGCAGTCAAAGCGAACAAAAAAAAAAACCATATAAAGTGTGTTATGAATAGTGACTGGCAATGCAAACAGAGTAGAGTATAGCGTGTCGGAGTGAAATTTATTCTTGAACTTGAAATGTTATGGGGATGGTTCTCTGTCTTACTCTTCCCATTTTCATTTCCATTCCACTTTCCTTCCCAGTCAGCCATAGTCAACCAGTCAACATTCCCTGCATTATAGCGTGGTTTTAATTTATTCCCTCGTCGCGCCGTTTTGTTAACTACAATGAAGAAGAGTTTGCGGTGCGGTTTTTTCCTATTTAATTACAGCAAAACTCTTTTTATAACCAGCTTTCATCTGATGACCCAGAATCTCTCTCTGGGAAGGAAGGTGTGAACAACTGAAAGTTGCATACAGGAGGCGTGTAAATGTTGTTTGCGGTGGAAATCATCTTTGATGTACTACATATGATTATGGTTTATCGGTTTATGAGTTTTTCTTAAACACTCTTATGTTTATGGCTTGTCTGTCCGTCCGGCCTTCAAAGGTGCTTGACATATTTTGAAGAAGTATATTAGTCGGAGTTTACTATACTTTCCTTTTGAAAATTATAACTTAGGGAATTTTTGTATGGTTTTGGGTCAATAACTTAAAATAATACCGGTTTTTGAGTTTTTTTTAAATTTATGTTCAATGGTTAATTTGGTTAATTTATATAATGATATAATTTTGGACCATCAATCGATTCGAACCGTCCTCATTTCTTTTTCAAACAACACTTTATTTACTATAGTGTCGTAAAAGCTAAAAAAAGAAGTTTTTAATTCGTCCTTGATTTGGTTTTTTTATTACTTTTGAAATAACGACACCCGAAAAATAACATAACTGAAGAATTCTAAAATACCCAATAAATAACCGTTTTATATTAAAAAAATCAACAGAAACTTGAATTTACAGATTTTTTTATAATTTCAAATATATGCAAGTTTTACATTATTATTTGAATTTTTTTAAGATAAATAATTTAACATTACGTTACTTTTTTGTTGAAAAAATATTTAACATTTATGATTGGTTTCTATATATTTAAAAAAATGTTTAATCAATAAGTTTTAGAATTTTGATTTTCAAATATTCATTTAGGCTAATTGAAATTTTGCTTTTCTAAAGTTTGCAATTCAATACCATAAATTTTCAAATTGCATTTTTTTAATAGAAGAAACATTCAAATCAAAAACTTGCATTTATGCATTTATTTTCTAGAATTAAAGAAAAAAATTAAATCTTATTTAAAATTTTCAAATTTATATATTTTTTAATTCCTGAAGTATATTATTAAAAATGTTGATGATAAATAATCACTATATTAAGTTTTGTTTTTATTTTTAAAATTTATGTATATTTATTTTTTATTTTAAAATTAGCTGAGCTCCATATTTTTAAAAACTTATATTTTAATTAAAATAGACAAAAATACAAATATTATAAGACAAAAATTTGTATGTTTGATTAAGTTTAGTTTTTATTTTTAAAATCCTATATAATCATATTTTTATTCTGTATTATTATTTTAAAATTTGTGGAATTCTATATTTTTGAAAACTAATAATTTTTAAAAATAACGACACCCGAAAAAACATAACCGAAAAATCCTATAAAATACCCAATAAATAACAGTTTTATATAAAAAAATCAACAGAAATTTTACATTTATTTAAAAAAAATTAAGGTAAGAAAAATAATTTAACATTATATCACTTTTTTATGCTTTAAGAATTGATGACTGGTTTCTATATTTATGAAAAATTTTAATCGTATAGCTTCAGAATTTTCATTTTCATATTCATTTAGAATAATTGAACATTTTAAATGGAAAACTTCCATTTAATTTCATTTTTACATTTTTAGAATTTAAAATGTTTGTTGTTAATTTTAAAATTTATATTTCTTTTTATTTTAATACTTGAAGTATATTATTAAAAATTTCACGATAAAAAACATTTAATTAAGTTTTGTTATTATTTTTAAAATAATTGTTATTTGTTTTTAAATTTGTTTTGTTTTTATTGTAAAATCCTATTTTTATTTAATTTTCCTTTATTTTTTATTTTAAAATTTGTTGAATTCTAAATTTTTAAAAGCTAAGAATTCATTTAGAAACAAAAAAATATTACAAAAACAATATTTTTTAATTTAATATGTATTGAAAACAAAAATCTATATTTTTAATTCCAATATTCCAAGAATTTAATCTTAAAAAATAAAATTTAACTTTGTTACATAAAAATAAAGGAACAAATATTTNAATTTTTAAAAGCTAAGAATTCATTTAGAAACAAAAAAATATTACAAAAACAATATTTTTTAATTTAATATGTATTGAAAACAAAAATCTATATTTTTAATTCCAATATTCCAAGAATTTAATCTTAAAAAATAAAATTTAACTTTGTTACATAAAAATAAAGGAACAAATATTTTAAAAATAAAAATAAAATTGTTTAAAACTATGTTGGATTTATAATATATTACATTATATTATATTATATTATATT
>JXPG01029716.1:0-15758 GCA_001015175.1 Megaselia abdita
AAAAACTATATTTTGTTGTATCTAAAAGTTTTTATATTTTATATATACTCCTTCTGATTCGATAAAACCAAACAATAGATACTTTTTCTAAAATTTGGATAAAGGTTGATGAANAAGGTTGATGAAAAATGTCAATTTAATTCTCAACATTTTTCGTTCTGAGGAAAAAAAAATATTAACTGTTTTTCATCAACTTTTCGAAAATGAACACTTTTAAAAAAGTCTAAAGTTTTTTGATGAAGATATATTCTAAGGTAGCTATCGAGTGTGGAAACCAAACCTCAAATGCTTTTACTTAAAAAAATATTTCAAAAAAATTGAGGTGACTTACTGAGATTTGACATAGATAAAGTTGACCATATCTCTTATGAGTTCAGCTGAAATTCCATCGGACCCAGGACGTTTATTTTCAGCTTTCCATTGTTAGCTTTATTCTCAGCAAGCATTTTCTGTCATCTTCTTTATTTCTTGGTATCGTTCCCAAGAAGATTTGCTTCTTCAGCATGTACATTACAAGTATCGTTGCCACAACAGGGAGGAGACCACACCAATTGTGGTGTTCCTCTTCTTACTGCTTTAATACTGGAGTTTGCATCTTACTCAAAACACACCGCTCTCATTGACAGCTTATTGATGATCCAGTTCATAACTTCTCTAGAAATTCGAACTTTCTCTAAAGCTAAATATTTATTCCGTAGTTATATTATTCGGTACCCAAGATATAACTGATAGATTGTAGTCCTTATTATTCAATCCTTTTTCTATAAAACGCGCACAACCTTATGTAGGTTCTAGCTCCGACGCTTCTTAACTCGATCCTCCGTGCACTTGTCAGAGTCAAACACATCAGACAGACAGCTTAACACCGGCTCTATTCAGAGGATGATGGAAAATTAAAAGCACATTGAGCCACATTTGGCACGTTGTGTTTTGGCTAGTTTTTTGTTTGTGTGTAAGGCAGTTTCTGTCGACCTTCTGTAGTAAAGGCTAGTTTTCATGACTTAGGTAAATATACAACCCTTAGCTTCCTCCTTGCGCCTCCATATATTAAAGCCAAAGATGCCTTGACGATTTCAACTTACCAATCTTCAATAGTCCGTATTCGTAACAATTTTCACTTAGAAATAAGACAAAAAAAATGATATCCAAATACTCATCAATTAAAATCTCACCTAAAACTTCCTACAAGATTACTAAAAAACTAATGCGAAAATAAAATTCGAAAATAAATCAAGATTTCCTGAAAGTAGTAAAATTAAAGTAAGAAAAAAGTTAACTATCAATGTAATAGTTGTATTAAACATTAAAAACAAACTTTTTAACGTAACACGCTGTAGTGGTTGGATTTTATAGCATGTGATGGTTTGCAATTAAACAGAAGGTCGTTGCTGGGATTTGATTTATATTACAGCAACTTCCTCCTTTGGGAAAGAATGTGTTTTACCTTCATAGCTGTGTTATTATAAAAACATCAAAGGAGTAAACTCTTAGGAACAACATCAGTATAAAAGTGCATTAAAACTAAAACTCTAGATGGTATTTGCATATTTCGTAAAATAAAAAATTAATGGCTGTAATTAGCTGACTTTATAAATGAAGGTGTATAATTAGGATCATTAGAGATTAGGTTTTACTTTTAGGAACGTTTCAAGTTTTTAGCCCATTAAAAAGGTGGACTACAGTGGCGCCTCAGAAGAAGGTGAGCTCGAATTGAATTTTAAAAACCATAAAGACGACAGTGGCGCCCCACAACAAAGAAAATGTTGCTACGTATGCTATATGTTGACGACAGTGGCGCCCCACGAGAAAGAGTGATTGAAAATATGAAACATATAAAAAACCAATAAAGCTTAGCTACATATGAATATCTATCTACAAACCCGTGACGTTCATTAGCCACCCTAAAAACCAGAATTCAATTACAGCTAATAACGTGAATACCATCCGAATTTAATCACCAGATTGAATGCTAATAGGTGGCAATAAACATGTGCGAAACATGTTCACATTGCAAAAATAATTCCCCATCGATAGTGAATTAAATTCCCCCATCCCTACCAACCAATATCATAAAAAGCATCATTAATTCCCAAAGATCAAATCTTGCTCACCAACAATTCCACCAAACATAATCATCATCCACAATAGAAATTAAATTATGTGTAATGGATTATATGATTATTGTTTGTTTACTATAAACATGGCAAATGAAACACTCTCCCCAATATGCATGCATAGCATACCAACATACAACTTCATTTACAATGATTATCATAATACAATAATTTATTTCTATCGATTTTGGATGTTATTTGCTTCATTGGAAAACTATTTTGTGTAGTTAGCAGTAGGATATGAACGTAAAGCTATATCTGACGACGTCCGAACTTCATTTGCTATTAAATTAAATTGAATCCATTAGTATTAATGGAAGTCCTTTTGTATTTCGGTAGTCCAAGAAGGCATCAGTCGGTTGTTCCTTAATTATTGTTATATTTTAGGCGAGCTTTTATAAATGACTTGGTAGGTTTTAGTTTTGAAGATAAATGTATTTGGAAAATCCTTTTAGCTTTGGAATTTAATTCATTATTACAAAGGAGTTTCTTAATCATACAAAAATCATATATTATATTTAAGCTTAGGTGTAAATCATACCAACGAAATAAAACAAGCCTCGACTAACAACCTCTCACTTCGTGTGCACGTTATAATTCGCAACTAATCCTTTGTAAAAATACTCTCATAGTCGTATCAACGAAATAAAGCAATGACAAATCCGTTTAGCTTTGGAATTTGCTTTATCTTTACAAAGACAGTTTCTTAATAATACAAAAATCATATATCATATTGAAGCTTAGAAGTCCAACGAAATAAAACAAGCCTCGACTGACAACCTCTCTCTTTGTGTGCACGTTATAATTCCCAACCAATCATTTGTAAAAAATACTCACAAGAACAGTATCAACGAAATAAAACAAGCCTCGACTCACAACCTCTCACTTTGTGTGCACGTTATAATTCCCAACCAATCCTTTGTAAAAATACTCTCTCAACGAAATAAAGCTGGGTCCATTCGACTGACAATCTCTCTTTATGTGCACTTTATAATTCGCAACCAATCCTTTGTAAAAATACTCACTAGATTCATATCAACGAAATAAGACAAGCCGATCGCTCTATTCGACTGACAACCTTTCCTATGTCCGGCCTCGCTAATGAAAGTCCTATATACCAAACACAGAAGTATGAGCATATCTATGACATGTTAACGTTAAGGAATGTTGTGATGACAATAATAATTATTAGATAACTATAACTGTGCTAGATTTCATTACTTTACAAACAATTAACTAAATTGAATTGAATTGTATGGCAAGTATGTGTGTAGTGTATACCTCCCTATAAATGGTATGTAATTATTTGTGGAACATTGTTTGATGTCAATGGTTGAAATATTATTGAATTTGTACATACAAAATCAAGCCTATAAATTATTAAGCTTGTGGGTGATGGTCATTATCTTGTAATTATCAATTAAAAGGATTGTTTTTTGTTTTAATAGACATTTACATTGGTTTCTGTTAAAGACGTTGAGAGTAGAATTTTGTTGTATAGTGAGTATTTGGTTTTAAGGGAAAACATTTTTAAAGGGTTACTTAAGTTACTTAAACAGTTGCCAGTGGAAATCACACAACGAAATAAATGTTGCTTAAGGTGTTGCAAAGATATTAGGGAATGTTTTCCTCACATGGATTTATCTTTTAGTTTTTAACATTTCCTATTGATGAGCTGTTTGCTCTTTCAATGAGTGTAATAGTGGTGGTTTAAGAAAACTTTATAGGAAAAATTCTGAGGATCAAACTCAGAAATCAAAATTTACAAACAAAGTTTATTTTATATATTTTTATTTAAGTCGATCATGAACAAAATTTTAAAGTATTTTATTCTTTTAATAACTTTAAATAAGCTTCTATTAGTTTGGTTGAGTACACTTTTTGTTTAATTGTTTATGTATCTTAATTTACAAATAAAACATTTGGTAGAAGAAGAGTCAATTTCACGGAAATTTTATTTTTGACTCAAAAATTTGACAGTTTTATCCCCTTCGACTTTTTTAATAAAACACTTTGTTGAAGAAATTGAAGATTTTTCAATAAAACATCAGTTCACAAAAATTGTATTTTTGAATCAAAAATTGTATTTTTGTTTCTTTTTAAAAATATGAAAATTTTAAAATTTTGAATTTTTTTACGGAAATGCCCTGATTTACTTAAATAAAACACTTTTTAAAAAAGTTTGATTAAAAAGTCAATTTCAGGAAAATTGTATTTTTAACTCAAAAATTTAACAGTGGTATCTCTTTGTATTTTTTTAAAATTTGTAAATTTTAAAATATTGAATTTTTTTACGGAAATGCCTTAATTTACTTAAATAAAACACTTTTTATACGAAAAGTTTGATTAAAAAGTCAATTTCAGGAAAATTTTATTTTTGACTCAAAAATTTAACAGTGGTACCTCTTTGCATTTTTTTAAAATTTGTAAAATTTAAAATATTGGATTTTTTTACGGAAATGGCTTAATTTACTTAAATAAAACAATTATTCAAAGAAAAGTTTGATTAAAAAGTCAATTCAGGAAAATTGTATTTTTGGCTCAAAAAGTTGACAGTGGTACTCTTTTGCATTTTTTTTTCAAAAATATGAATATTATAATTATGTTATACCACTTTAATTTTTTTTTTTAATTTGTAAATTTTAATATATTGGATTTTTTGACCGAAATGTCTTAATTTACTTAAATAAACACGTTTTTGAAGAAAAGTTTGATTAAAAAGGCAATTTCACGAACATTTTATTTTCGACTCAATATTGTTCCCTCTTGCATAGACGATAAATTATATATATGACATAAACATTCTAAAATTAACAAACTTTGCGAAAATAATGTAAATAATTTTCGAAAAATCGCATCCACATGTATTTAATTTTTTGAGGTAATTGTTAAGATTATCGATTGACGATACCCATATTCGGTATTTTCGCTTTTTAAAATATTATAAAACAAAACAGTATAAAAACTAAGCAAATACTTACTCTTTGGGGGTCTCCTATGGCACTTTGTAGTACTTAAGCCTTTCTTCTACATTTCACCACAATTTCCTGTCTATGAAGTAGCTCTCCACTGTGTTATATTGTGAAGGATGTGTAGGCTCTGGTAGGAAATAACGTTTCAACATTGTTCGACATTACTGTTCATGTAATGTGCTCTGATCTGTCTCCTTTCAGCTTGGACATCACTATTCTGTATGCAGTTCACCAGGAGTTGATGTCATATATTTTTTTCTGAATGTATGGGGATTATTTCAAATGGAAAAGTATCACCATAACTATAAATCCGACAATGAAGAGATGATTTATTGTCCGAAATTGATTAGGTCTGCCGCCAACGACAAAAAACCCACTTACTCCATTGAAAATCAGTAACACAAAAATTAAGAACTAAAAAAAAGCAGTAAACCATAGCCCTAAAAATCTCATAAAGCTCTTTTTCTTGAGTGAAAGAATACATAAATTCCTCAACATTGTAATCCTAAACCAACCGTTCAAAAACGTTACCAATCATTATCTATATTTATGTAAAAGTAATAGGTTAAAAAGTTTTCTTTCCAAACCCACACCAAAAGACATGGATGTTCACTTAAATTGAACCAAACCCTGATTTTGTTAATGGCTCTAAACTACACGGGAGATTGGCGCTGGTGTGGACCACTAAATACAATAAACCACATTCGAAGCACATAAACCACTTAACAGGAAGAAGTGAAGAAGCAGAGGTGTGGACGGGCCAACAAGTATCGTATAAACCGTGTGCTTGATAGAAACACCAAAGCAAGAAATATAGTCATTTAATAGTTAAAGCAATGGGAGTAATAAAATTCTAAGAGGTTATTCTTGTTTCTATGTTCCATGAATCCGTAAAGAACGAAAAAGTTTTCGTTTCGTATCGTATCGTTTCTATATTTTTTATGGTAAACTCTCTTGTTGCCTTGCATGCCATGATTATTTTAATATTCGTAAAAAAAAGTTGAAACAACTGAAAACGAACAGCAAAGACCATAGAGTGCATACAAATCCAATAATTTAAGAAACTTTAAGGAGACCAGATGCTCTCATACCCATAGAATATGCAGAGCAAAGACAATCCACAGATCCATTAAAACTCCTCATCATTTAAATTAATACTCTTGTTTTAATTTTTCCTTCCAGTTCCAATAACATCGGTAGAAGGTGTGCTGCAACGCCAGGCAATGCTTCCCTGTGATATTACCCCAATGGAAAGAGATGATGCTGTAGCTATGGTTTTATGGTTCAAAGAGAATGACGGTGAACCACTGTATAGGTAGGGAAGAACGAACTAGCTAACGAACGAAAGACGTTATAAAATATTCAAGAAAATTGGCACATAAAAATGTTTTCTATTTTCTCCAACTTTATTTTCATAGTTTTGATGTTCGAGGGAGACAGTTTAACCATGCTAAATTGTGGTCATCACCGACAGCTTTTGGTTCAAGAGCCTACTTCAGTAGTACGTCACATCCTGCACAACTAAAAATCGATGACATAAAGCTGACGGACGAAGGGATTTACAGGTGTAGAGTCGATTTCAAAAATTCGCCAACAAGGAATCTCAAAATTAATTTGACTGTTATTGGTGAGTTTTTGGTTTGCTATATTTGTTTTTTGTTAAGTTTTTGTATAAATAAGAAATATTACAAGCGACGATATCCTGAAGATGTCTCAGTTTTTGTCGTCAGTTGATATCATGAAGATATCATCATGATTGGTATTATGAGGGTTCTGTAGATCTTTAATTGGGTATTTCGTCGCACGAACTTAGATCTCAGAATTTTGCTCAAACCCAAATAGAGTGCGGTTGGCTCCTGTGTTTGATATTCTTGGTGATGTCGTTTGCGGTGTTAACAGAGCTGTCCAAAAGCTGGACAGAACCCGTGATGATGTTATTGTTTTGCTGAATACTAGCTCTACGAACAATCATCTCCAAGCAGATATTGAAGAGGTCACACGAAAGCGCATCTCTGTGTCGAAAACCTTTGGTGGTGGTGAATGGTTCCGACAGCACATTTTGTCTCTACTAGGGTCATCCGATCACATAGCAGGATGAGTCTCTTAGGGATGTTCAGTTCCATCATTGCAGAGTATAGCTCATCTCTAATGATGCTGTCCTCTTGATGTATGCCTACTTAAAATCGATAAAGAGATGGTGTGTATCGATTTGCAACTCACGTGTTCGTTCTAGGATCTGCCTTAGGCTAAATATTCTATATTACAGGTCGAAAGCCGTACTGATAATCTCCGATGATGTCTCGAGATAAGGTTTCAGACGCTCACTTAGGATGAAAGATAGGATCTTGTAGGCCGTGTTCAAGATGCTGATACCTCGGTAGTTTTTGAAATCCTTTTTGTCTCCCTTCTTGCATTAAGGTGTAATCATTCTGAGACTCCACTCTCTAGGCATTGTGAAAATCGTCCATATCTTTTGGAAAAGTTGCGAGAGGTGTTCCACAAAGCTGTCCCCAGCGAATTGTATAAGCTCAGCATGGATTCCGTCGGAACCAGGACTCTTATTCTTCTTCAACTTTCGTTTGGCTGCTTTGATTTCGCTTATGGATGGTTGCGAAGCTTCTTCCAAATGCTCTAGTGGTACTGACATATCTAGATGATCTTGCAGGACAGATGATTCGGATTCGTCGTTGGCCAGAAGCTCAGCAAAGTACTCTCCCCACCGTCTTAAAAACGTCTTCACTATTCACCAGAAGATTTCAATTTGCGCCATTTTAGAAGATTGTTAGTGGAGCATAAACTTTTCTCTGTCTTTTAATGGTTTGGTAGAACTTTCTGGTGTCACTCCTTGAATTCAACAATTCTACCTTCCTCATCTATGAGTCCTCAAAATGATGTTTCATCTGTCGATACACCTTACGTTGTGTAATCTTCCCTTAGAGGCTTTACCTGCTGATAGAACCTTTCTGGTGTCACCAAATCCTCTGAAAAGCCCAACCTTTCTCATCTCATTGTTCTCAAAGCGGCGCTGCTTTGCCCGACGTAGTTTCACAGCTCTTTGTCAAGCCGTCTTGTAAATCTCCTTTTGCTCGATCCCTGCACCTCTAGGTTTGTTTCCAGAACTCTTCAACTTGTAAGCACATGCTGTAGCCTATGTTAGAATGGCCCAGACTCTTCCGAAGAAAAGTATCCTACCTTGTTTGCGAACAAATCGTACAAGACCTTCCTCTATCCGTCACCTGTGGACCCGTCTGATAGATATGTAACCCCCTAGGGAACACTTCCAGACTAGCACGTCTTTGGGCTACGTTTTTACCAGTAGAGCTATGACATAGACCAATATATGTAAATTTCCTTTACATGGCTGATTTCAATGTAAGGCGTCCATGTTTGAGTCTTCTGTTAACTTTATGATCTTTAGCAAGTTCTTCGTACTAGGATATTGAAAAGTGATAAGCTTTTAAAATCAAGAAAATGACATAGGGTGATTCAACTCCAGCTACTCCAATCTGGTCTGACTAGACCCACAACAGATCAACTGTCACGCGATAGTCATTAAAATGTTCATCTATAGAAATTAATATAATTTGCCCACACAAATAGATGTTAATTAAGAATTGACAAACATATCTTAACCTTCACACGGTTTGAAATCAGTTTCCCCACAAATTAACTAAAAAAATGATTATCTGTAAGTTTCGTTTAAAAAGCTTCAGCTTTGAAAAATAACTTACCCCTGGCAGGCCCGCCAATTTTATATCTAAAAGAATCTATAAGATTTGACATAATAACGACAACTGTTAGAGCTATGTCGAATCAACTTCGTAAAAAACGTTCATTAAAACTCCCAGTCAAAAATTATAAAACTTACACAAGAAATCATAAATGTCAAATAAATTTGACACAGATTAAACGTTTTAAATTAATGAGTCTTCTTCGCTTTATTTGGTGGCATCTTTAATTATATCTTTAAGTTGCTTTGCTCTTCCAAATGAATCGTCGTGCTTTTAAGAGTCTAAATTGTTTTATCAGCTTTAAATTTTTAATCAATTCATCAAGAATGGAATACTAAATTATTAAGACGGATGTTTTTATCTTCTGGGAAGAAACTTGAAGGCGAATGGTGAGGAAGGGAATTCAGGTGATTATAGGGATTACTGTAGTTGTTTTGACTATTTTAAAGAATATTTTGTGGAATATTTTCATGAATAAAGTAACGTGGGATTATCTTTCATTTAGTTTATTATATTATGGGAAACTGGATGGCCTGCGGTTTCTATGTTATGTGGTATTATTCATGTTTTTGAGAACATGACTGATGTTCATTAATCTCTCTTTCTATGCTGTTTTATGGAAATGAAATAATATAAAAGTGAAATAATATGCACAAATACATCAAATTGAAATCCGTCAAAAAAATGGCGTGAAAACAGCTACTACCTTTTAAAATAACCAACAAAACACCATTATATACCAAAATCTCTGATGTAACACGAACAAATATAGATTTCTAAAAGACCGATGAAATCGCGTGTTATGTCAATTAAATGGTGAATTCTCAAACGTTAATTTAATTGGTGATGTTGGTTTTTCTTATTCCATTTCACAACAATAATCCATTTTGTTGTCGTCGGGACGGATCTGGCAGACCATAATTACGTAATTACACCTTTCGAGATTTATTACCTATTTCTCCTCATCATCATAAAATTAACGACTGCGTAATAAATTTTGGAGAATATTCTTCTTCTTTTCGGCAGCACTGTAAGAAAAACTTTAGATGGTGAATATGTGGGATATATGATCTTGATAATGTGTACGCCACATAAAAAACGGTTAAAAGAATCAGTTCCAAAATAGCTTTAAGTTTTTTATTGTATTCTTGTTAACATCAATTTCATCAATGTCATCTTGGAATGAGAATTTTAATGGTTATTCAACGCAAAGAAATGAATCAGTACATTCTGATTGGCCACTGAACAATGAGTAAAGTATTCAAGAGCATTCTGATAGGCTGTTCAAATTTTGTACGGTTTTTATTGGTCACTCTTGACTATTCTTGTCAGTGATAAGATTGGAGTTCTTATTTTTATTAGATCTGGAGTAAAAGTCACTCTTAATTAACACTCTATTTACACCACCATCGACACCATCCGGATCTGAGCTGATGGGTCAAGTGGTGACCATATTGCGCTGCCAACATGACGGTATCTTCTTTGATGGGGAGTATATTGGTATCACACATATCAGCCGTGTTAGATTTAGGCCGACTGATGACTGTACCTCTGCGGCTGGACGGCTTATATTTTGCTACATATTCTCGGTCGGCGGATGGCTTATAATATTAATAAAAACGCAAAATTGCCGGCTAGCAGCTAACATTTCAAGAAAAATTCAAGCTGGCTGTATGAAAATATTCTTAAAATTTAAGCCGTACTGGAACGTGGCTAATAATTTTTACTCGGCTGATGATATATAGAACCAATGCTGACATAACTGATTCGTATCTTGATGGAGGTGGTCTTCATTGGCTACAGCATGACAGACTGTGATGGTACGAAAGGAGGCTTTTCGTGCTCTCTGAATGGCAAGCGCAATCATAGATGTTCTCTTACGTGGACTGTTGGCATTCATTAACTGTTGAATTTGGCAACTGGTGAAAAAAGCGATATAGGCATATAGAAACTTCATTGATTGTTGAGATTTTAGAATGGAGATGATTCTTCCCACCTTCCATACGTTCGGGATGACAAGTGTCTTGATGGACAGGTTTAGTGCGCTTTTTAAGTAAGCCGTCGCTTTAGGATCCTGGTGTTTCATCATGTTGGGGGCTACGTTATCTAGATCTAATGTTAAATGTTAAAAAGATCTGTATCAGATTTGTCTTGATTGTGGGTATGGTTAAGGATTCATCACTTTCGTCTGCAAGTTTATCTTCTTCCGAAGGCAAATTTTTATTCTTTATTGCTTCTTCATGTAAAAGGTCTTCGAGTTCAGTTTTGATACTTTCCCAGTTGGCTTTGGTAATTACACGAAGGTTCTATTAGTGGCCAGCAATTTTGTGACATGGCGTTGACTTTCAATGATGATCACTGTATTTCAGGTTATTACCGGAAGAAAATCAGGGTGAGCCAAGGTAAGATCTATCGATCTTGTTATATAACCTGATTTGGTCGGAAAATGTTTTAATATGAAATCTTTTGGTTATGGTAGGTTGGTTCTGTTAAGGCCGCTATTAAGATGTAGTGTTTATTCATAAACATCACGATCTCGTGGAATCTACTTCTAAGTTGTATTGTAGAATTTTTAAAGGTTATCCTTTATTGTCATTCTGGCTTGATGTGAAATCATTTAGTGTTATAGATGTTTGAAGTGATGTGAGTGAGCCAACATTTATCTTGAAGGGATCTGAATATAGGACTTTAGCGACTAGAAGACTCCTAAAGATCTAATCGAAAGAAGAATTAATTGTACATTATGTGCCGGTGTGGGATTCTCATCTTTCATTAAGAAGTTTCTTCAACCTTTTCTAACCTAACGTACATCTGATGAAATTTAATAAGAATCAATTTCAATCAACCAATAAAATTCCAATAAATTCCCCAATTTCAACACATATCCATCCGCAAAAAACCTATCTTCATAAAACCCTCAATAAAATTGCACAATTTCTATAATTAATCTCCATTCAAAAGATTGACCTTGTCAGCTTTAGATGAATGATAGTTTTGCTGAAACAATTAACAACTTTGATGTGAAATTAATTGCGTGAACATATAGACAAAAAACAAAAAGTCGTGGTTCTGTGCTATCCACCTGCGATAGTTTTCAATTGCAGCCACACATTCTCCCCAAACTTTGGTATTTGCCTTCAATATTTTAACAATTCCAACCATTATTTTCATTTCATTTCGTTTCAGTTCCACCGGAAAAGCCAATCATATATGATTCAACAAAACAGAATAAGCTGAACAACGTTGAGGCGTACAATGAAGGCAGCGATGTGGTCCTTGCTTGTGAAACCATAGGAGGTAAATATTCATAATATTATCACCCAAAACATGATTATTATTCATTGATACTGCATGCTTTATTTGTTTATGAATAATAATTACAAGACAAAATTTATTACCTCATAATTACATCATTAATTTAACACCAGTCGGGAATCAGGATATCATTTGGTAGGATAGTGACGGCAAAAGGATACGTTTTGCATGTACAGTACAGTCCAACTCTACAACTAATCATTTATAGTTATAGAATATAGGGTGCCTGTCAAAGGTCAGCAACTCATTTTTATGCAGTCGAGGCGTACACCCTGTTGACAAATTTTATATATGGGAAAGTCATGGTATATGGAATTTTTTCAATTGTTCTCCCAACAAAAAGAGCTGTGATTTATATCCGTTTTTTTCCTATTTAACAACTGTATTGCTAAGCATACACTAGAACATAGAATATCCAACCAACAACGATAGTTACTACCTAGTTATTATTATGCTTTTTTGTGTTGATTCCACTCTACCAACGGAGTCAGTTCAGCTGTTGAGAAAGAGAGCAATGCATCGGAATATAAATTTGCTCTAGTTTTCCTCCAATATATCCTTTATATGCCATTTTGAATCGTCCTCCTAGCTTGCAGAAAGAAAGGATAAATATTATAACTTTTCCCTGCTTTCCAGTTTTTTTTTGTATTTTTGTTTCGAAGTCAACTAACTGCTTTATTCTATATGACTCACTTTATTGTTTCTGTTGTACTTTCCAGGACGACCACGACCGAATGTAACATGGTACTTGGACAATACTGTGATTGATGAATCCTTTGAACAGAGACCAGATGGCAGAACTATAAACCATTTGTTATATCCAAACATAGGAAGGCAACATCTGAATTCACGGTTGACTTGTGTAGCCAGCAATACCAATCTCACACCGCCCAACAACAAAGTCATTGTCTTGGATGTAAACTGTAAGTTCTTTCTTTTTTTGAGTAAACTTTTTTCATATATGTTCTTTTTTTATTTTGGAAAGTTATGCCTTTAAGTCATAGGGTTTTATTTTAAACTTTCGAGTTAAAGGAATCGTTGTAAAATTGATGTTTTAGTATGAAACTTGTTATATTGCTCTATATACTATATTCTGCGCTGTCTTTTCGTGGACTTTGTAGATATTTCGATGGGTGAAAGGGTCATTAAAAAAAACGAGGAGAAGAGATTCCATAGAAATTTATTACGACTCGAGTAACTAATCAGCCTTCTACTTCTCTCACATTCTTCTCTGTTTGCTCGAGTGGTAAGACTGCAAAACCTAGCATTTGTTATTCTCTTAATCAGACGAACAATTATTCATACTTACAAACTTAGCCCTACAACAAACTTCATTCAAGTAAGTTTGATGCATTTGAAACGTCTCAGCAGACCCTGTTCATGTTGATATGCCATTACTCCTTTTCATTAACCCCGTGCTTTTTAGAGCGTCCGTTAAAGACTCAATAAAAGAGTGTTTGTTTAGCGAAGGTGTGTTTTTAGTATGAAAGAAGAAGAAAACGTATTAAGGCGTTTTTAAAAGAAGAAGACAAATAAAAAATTATCCGGTTGTTTTTTTTTCTTTTTCCGTCTAGCATTTAAGGTGTCAATTCAGGCATTTTTTAATATCTACAAAGTATATCTTGGAATCCACAAATTTTGAAAGCGGACAAATAAATGTTATTGTTAGACAAAGTATGATTTGATTTCGGAGAAAAAAAAAGACTTGTTATTTTTTATTGATGTAAAAAGCGAGCTCCTATTGATGCTGTCGTATGCCTGTTTGAAATCTATAAAAAGATGGTGATTATCGATTTGAAAATCCACTGTTTTTTTAAAGAGTCTTCTAACTGTAAAGATCTGGTCCTTTTTTCGATTTACCTGGTCGAAGGCCACATTGGTAACTTCATAAAGGATAGACGTTTAGGATACTGATCCCTCTGTAATTGGAGCTTAGCATTTTGTCACCTTTCTTAATCCTTATTTGATTAATACAACTGCTATTCCACTGAAAATTAGTCAAGATTTGCTAGCCCGAAGCAATAAAAGCTTCAAGCTCTGTAAACAGAATGGGGTTTTGCCAGTTTCCTTATCGAAGATACGAACCTTTTATCGATAGCACTAACCTGATAATTGAAAATGGAGGCAACATTTGAAATTATTATTTTTTAATAAGCTTCTGTGAACTTTATCTGAGATAATGTTGGAAATAATTAAGAAATTAAATCTGGATGAAAACAAGCAAACTCTATTTTTGAAATCTGTTAAGGATATATCTGCTTTGCTTTCTCAAGTCGCCAATTCTTCTTCATCATCATGTACTGAAGAAAATGTTCCTCCACGCAGAAGTGCCTGAAAACGAAACATTCCTCCTGAAATTCCAGAAGTTGCACAAAAAAAGGGAAAGTTATCCAGCAATTTTACTCCAACTATTCAGAACTTAATGGTTCCAGTAAACAACAGCGATCTAGTCCTTGAAAGGCACCCGATTACGTCAAACAAGACCGATTTGGAGCTTGAATTTATTTTATTCTAAAAAAAAGGTGTTTCTTTCAAACTTCCTACAAAAAGCAACAGAAAGGCTGTCCAAAGTATCATTCCATTCAACAGAAAGTACATGACATAAATTTGAATGAAGTTATTGTCGAGAAAATGAATATAAAGTAACGGAAATTCAAATTTATTACCAAAATATCGGAGGAATGAATACTAAACTAACATCTTTTTTCTACTCCCCTACTATCACAAACTATGATCTATTTAACTTAAACATAGATATATAGAATTCCTAGCAGTTAAATTTCGTCTTTTTGTTAAAAATTTGATAATATCAGTATCGTACTATGATATACATGCTGCTCTATATGCTCACTTACTGACGATAATCTTGGAAACGAAGACTTCATTGTGGCTATGGGTGATTTTAATATTCCTGATACCTTTGATTGGAAAGAAATGTTCAATTCAAAAAACATGCTGGAGATCCAGATATTTAAAGCTTGGTTTCCTGTTCGTGAGTTAAAGGAACCTTTAAGCCATACTTGGTATACTATAGAGAGCTTATAAAATTGAAAAATAAGAAAAATAAAGCATTCAACGTTCAAAGAGCAAATTTTAGTGACATGATGCCTGCAAAAGATCTAAATATGAAAATCTTAGGAGAAACTTCAAATACTTATCTAAAGATTTATATATGTCGTACCTCAAAGATGTCAAATAAAGCTTCCTACCCAACCTAATTCTGAGTTTTATTAAGGAAAAATCCAAATCTAGTAGATCGACTACAACGAACTTGATAAGCTTCGTATAATCTACCATTGACAATTTCACTAAAACTAAACAAACTGATTGCATCTACACAGATTTCAGTAAAGCATTTGATTGTGTTGATCGTTTTATTATATTGAAGAAGTTGCGGAAGTTAGGCTTTCCTTATTGGTTCTANCTATTTAACAGATCGTTCGCAGTTAGTAAATTTTTGTAATGTTCAACCCTATAAAATAGAAGTTACTTCAGGTGTTCCACAAGGCTCCCATATTGGACCAGTTCTTTTCATGATAATTATACAGATGTTTTTCATGAACATTTTAGAAAAGTCGATGAAAAATAGTAAATTTTGTTTCCTCAGAACGAAAAATTTGGATATA
>JXPG01029744.1:0-19008 GCA_001015175.1 Megaselia abdita
AATAAGCTCGGTTTGCAATCTTCTTCTTTTTTCATACGATTTGATTGGCTGGAATCCCATTTTTCTTTAAAACGTGAAGGAAATTATTTATTTCTTCTCAGAGTTTTCCTTACATTTGTGCTTGAAAAACCAAACACCTCAACAAAGAATTCCACAAAATATGACGAAGAAGAAAAGCCAGCTGGTTCATTTCGTCTGTCAAAATATATGGAATAACCCAAAAATAAACATCCTCCAAATAAAAGTGTTTCAAGATTATCTAACATCTAATGCAAAACAATGCTATAGGAAGTCAGTCACCATACATACTAAACGTATCTCAAAGAGCCAAGTCATGTGCGCATGAAACCTGAATCACAATCACAGATTATACTTGGAAATCTCATTCATCAATTTGAATATACAAATTAAAAGTTAGTATACGTATTACAAAAATAATTTAGATAGAGGAGTATGCGAAATCTCCACAATCACAACGGCAACAACAAAAAAACCATACAAAAAGAGAAAAAAAAGCAAAACTTGTTTTTCAAGATTGAAACTTTTTTTTTTCTTTATTTAATTCTGGTTCTTAACTTTTTCAATGAAAACAACAAAGTCTGTCATATCGGATGGGAAGAATGAGTAGGTAGTGATTTTTCGTTGTCTTCAGTATTTTACTCTTTTTTTCATTTACAATGTGGGTATGATTTGTGTTGCAGCGGGGAAAGTATGTCAGAAATTAATTTAGGGGGGTTTTGTGGTTTTTGAAATTCAGGGGCGAAATGTTGGTGGTTCTATTGTTCAGAATTTTCGTTTAGGATGCATTTTTGAGTGAACGGAGGCTTTTTGTTTTAAATTGCTAAAATTTAGGGATATAAGTTAGGAATTATATTTGTGGAAGTGTGGTTGTTGTCTTAGATGTTGATGGGTTTTGTTCGTGGTGTGATTTGTGANAATTATAATTGTGGAAGTGTGGTTGTTGTCTTAGATTTGATGGGTTTTGTTCGTGGTGTGATTTGTGAATTGGGTTTAAGACGTTTTAAACTCTGGATTGTTAGATAATCCATAAATAAGTAATTTTTATTTGGGATTTTTTCATAATTACATTTATTTTTACATGATCTGCGAATTATACCACTGGAAATGTGGTTTTTGTCGTCGCTTCGAAGGTTTCTGTTCGTTTGTCAGAGAATAAATTCTCGATTGGGTTTAAGCAGTAATTTTCGATCCCTCAAATGTTTCAGTTCAAAAGTTCTATAATATAAGGACATAAGCTGCGAATTTTACGAGTGAAAGTGTCGATGTTGTCTTTCCTTTTATGGTTCTTTTGTACTCACTAGTATGATTTGTTCCCGATTGGGGTTAAAAGGTAGCTCTACTGTTCACTCTAAATTCTCAGGTGTAAAACAATGTTCATTTAGGATTTAGTATTATAATTTAATAACATGATCAGCGAATTAGACTAGTAGAAATATGGTTTTTGTCTATGATTTATGTATTCCAATGGGAAAATATGTAAGAACATTAATTCTAAAGAAATTGTGATCAATTTTCCTTTAATATACATTTTTGATTAAAAGAAATATTTTAGTTTATAATAACTATAATTTAATAAGCTGCGAATTACATCAGTGGAAAAGTGGTTGTTGTCTTCTCTTTTTTTGTGCGAGGTGAACTTACTAGCTGAATGGATGGTGTCATTGCTTGAGGTTTTTCATCTAGTATGTAATTTCTATTACCATAGTAAATAAATCAGACAATTTTATCATATTTATATAAAGAACCATCTCTTCCAAAGCCCAACAAAAATAATAGTTAAGCCTTCAAACCTCAATGTCAAAACATTCAAGAAAAAATCACACCACAAACCAAACAAAGTCCATGAAGCACACAAAAAGTTAGACCACCTTATCGAATAGAAAAAGAGAGACATAAACTAAAATTAGAACGATGACATCGAGCACTAGAATGCATAGCAGTGCGTTCCGATTGCGTTGCGCACGCAATATACGAATTTGGCAGCATAGACAAACAACGACACTCTTAATTGGATAGATGCGCTAAAAGTGAATCATTCCGATTCAAATCCTTAATGGATTTTCCCGGTCTGCAGAAAATATGGCATTTTTTATTGTATCTAGTAGATTCTATCTACATTAGTTTCTATAACTATTATTTGTTTTATTTAGTTAGTGAATTATATCTGTCAAGTTTAACTACCACACTGGGTTTCTTATATATATATACCATTATAGCACACCCAGTTTTCGCTTTGTTTTATCTTCATTTTTCTGATTGCTATCTAAATAAATTAACTAAATATTACTAATTATATATATTTAATATGTATACGAAAAATATCTACGAAATACATATACGAAATATTGTAATACGAAATCAACCCTTGCGATAAAGAAATGCTGGTTCACGTTTACGTCAACAATGAAGACTGAACTTAGATGAGTCATATGAGTTCGCACTTGACTTACTGACAATTATCATTCACTAAAGCGATGATTAAGCGCTCTCAGTGACTTATAATTTTCCATTTAATTTTTTAATTATACGCTTTTTAAGTTGCAAATTTGGTAGTTTTTATTCAAAGGGTTCTCTTTCAATTTTATTGGGTGAAAGGTGATCCTTGTTGAATGAATGAGTTTTTGTTTCACTTCTTTTTATTATATATTGTTTGGTTTTTGGAAAGAGATTGAATTTTGATACTTTTGATGATAAGATTTATTAGGGGAAGTTGTTTTAGAAATATACTTTTTTTAAGTGGTTTTAATTTATAAAAATTAAGTGCATTAAGATTTTTTATTAATATAAGAACTTTTCAAAAAATTAGCTCTCCCAGATATTTCAGAAGTTACATTAGAAAAAAAAATGTTAATCTAAGAAATATAATGTTTTTTTAATGTTTTTTTTTTTTAAATCTCACATTGTTAAGTTTAAATATTAAATTAAAACATAAAACAATAAAAAAAGCGCAACAAAATGGAAATTTTTCGCATTGAGTTCTAATTTAATTTTCCAATTTTTGAATATTTTTGAATTTACAAAATTAAAAATAAAATGCAAAGGTAAAAAGATTACTTATATTCCCGAAAAAACCAAAAAAAAAAAAACAAAAATTGCCAAAAATTCAAATTTTTCGCATTTAGTTAAAAAAAAAACTCTCAATATATTTTTATAATGCAAAAAACTCACAATTTTAAGTAAAAAATTTACAATTTAGTTCACAATCACTAAACAAAATTGTAAAAAAGTGGAAGTTCTTTGCATTGAGCTCAAATTCTATTTAATTTATGAATATTTTTGAATTTACAAAATTAAAAAGAAAATATTCCCGCAATTTCGACAAAGTTCAAAAAACTCTCAATATATTTTTATAATGCAAAAATCTCACAATTTTAAGTAAAAATTTTACAATTTTTACGCATTGAATCCATTTTTTTTTTGTTTAATTCCAATTTATATATATTTTTAAATGCCTAAATTTCATATTTTTAAATGTAAAAATTACAAAAAATTTTTTATTGGGATTGGAACATAGGCTCGTGATCCGGCTACATTACAAATGTTCTTTTTTTTCTTAAATTTTTCTGAGTATTTTTTTAATAACAGAGTCAACAGTTAACTTTCACAAAACCTTTTTTTTTCGCCTATTTTCCAAAAACCCTCCATCACTCTAAATTTCCTAAAGCCAATAAAACAAACGGAAAGAAAAATTCCAAAGGTTAACAAGAACTGAATTCCCTGACACTCCTTGTTAGCTATATTTAAAAGGTGGTGATTTATGAGCCCCGCACATACAACAAAGTATTCAAATTTCAAATAAATCTAAGAAACAAAACATTTCGTGTTTACCTGTTGCTCGCCATATTCTACCTGACTTTTTACTTTTAGAATAAATATTCCATTAAATTCACCCGCGCCACAGAAATAAGAACTTTTCAATTACAGAAAAGCTCAAGGCATAACCTACAAAATAAAAAAAAAACTACAGATCAATTAAAGATCTGATCTAAACTGTGAACTGTCTGTCTGTCTGTCGAGCTAACCCACCACCAACACCCAACACAGAATTCTGACTGACTGACGGTCATGACAGCTCTGATAGCAACTATACTTAGTTTGAATTTCAACGTTTCAGTTTCAATTTGAATTAAACGAACAACAGCTTATTGTAATTTCATTCAATTAATAAGCAATTCCTCCTTGATTCCATTTGTTTTATAGTATAGTATCATCATTATAATAAACATCGCGTATTTGTTTGTCTGCAAACGAGAGTTGATTGTATGCAAATGTTTACAACAGACAATACAGAAATTTATTTTTACTCTATTGAGATTTTTTTGAAGGGGCTTTTTAGTTATTAGTGTTTTGTCTATTGATTTTTGAAGTATTTGAGAGTTTTCTTAATAGAAAACATGAAACAGATGCACAGACTGAGATTTAAACTCAGACAATGTCAATAAAGTTAATATTGTCTGAGTTCGAATCTTAGTCAATGCAGTACATTTTTTTTTTTACTAAACAACTCGAGTACCCGAGAAAAATGTTAGATGTCATTCTTCTAATAGAAAAAAAGAATATTAATGCATTTACTAAGATTCAAACTCGACAATGTCGTTAAAGTTTATATTGTATGAGTTCGTATCTTGTATGAATCGATATGAACTCAGACAATGTCGCTAAAGTTAATATTGTCTGAGTTCGAGTCTTACCATAAACATTGATATTGTCTGAGTTCAAATCTCAGTCCTAGCAATAAATATATATATATTTTTAATTAAACACCTTAATCCAAACAATTACAAAAAGAAAAACCCCATATTCAATAAAAAAAAAAAAATAAGAAGTGTCAACCAACCATCCTATTTCTGTCACCCGGAACGAACGACGAGATTCCCTAGAAGACAACAAGTCTTGCAGTCAGCTTCTGGTTGGCAAGAGCCCAATTATTAGCGGCACCGTCAACAGCAGAAGCAATCATGGATATAAAAACCTAAACAACTGCCAACATTTATATGCCATTCCGGGGGCTCATTTAACCAATGGAAACGCAATTTATCGCTCCACTTTGTTCCTTAGTTCTTTTCAGAGCAATCGGAATCAAAAACCATTGACCTTTTTTAATGTTTTCTTCCTACTATATTAAATATCTTTTGTTTAATTGTTGTCGTCACATATATGAGCAAAGAAAGAAAGTCAGACGGTCTTTTCGACGTCAGACTGACGACTGAACTATCACACGTTACTTGTTTCATTTTCTTCTTTCTTTCTCTATCTAATTGGAAAAGTATGTGCCTCATGCCCATAATGACCGACCTTACACACATACTTCACTCACTCAGTCAACGAGATGCATTTGTAAGTACTTTAGGGGGGATCAGGTTTGATTTTTTTTTTACTTCCTGGTGGGATTTTATTTTGTGAAGCACATTAACAATTTGTTAGGTTTTTGGGAAAGAGTTTTTGCGATAAAATATATATAGGTGGCTTCACTACGCTCAGGAGAGTTTTATCTAAAAATTGTCTAATGGTTTCTTCTTATAAATGTTCTAACTTTCAAGATCTACATTCTATTGGCAATTTTCTGAAATTAAACCCAGAAAACAATTTTGTTTCATTAAGAATTCTAAAAGAAGTCTTTTCGAAGAAAGAAGTCTTCAGGATGTTTGCATAATTAGTTTATTCGCTCTGAAGTTGTCTAGAAGAGTTCTTTATAAAACTTCTTTAAGAAGGGTTAAGAAAACTTTCAGATTTCTTAATTCTTTAATAAGAATTCTTTTTCTTTGAATCTTAAATACATCTTTAAAAAGAAATCAGAGTTCTTATTTCTTCTTTAAGAAGTGTAAAAGAAAACGTCTGATGTTATCTATAAGAATTCTTTTTAAGTCTTCTTAAAATGATCTAGAAACAATTTTCTTTCAAGATTTCAAAATAAGTTCTAATAATTTCTTAGAAAAGCTACTTTAAGAAGCCTTGAAGAAGTTTGAATAATTACTTTATTCGTTCTGAAGTTGTCTAAAAGAGTTCTTTTTAAAACCTCTTTAAGAAGGGTTAAATACACTTTCAGTTTTCTTTTAAATTCTTTGAAAAGAATTCTTTAAGAAAAATTAAACATTTTTCCCAGAGAACCAATTTATTTCTTTAATACATCTTTCAAAGGAAATCAGAGTTCTCAATAAATTCTTATTTCTTCTTTAATATTCTTAA
This sequence comes from Megaselia abdita, assembly GCA_001015175.1. Lineage (NCBI taxonomy): Eukaryota > Metazoa > Arthropoda > Insecta > Diptera > Phoridae > Megaselia > Megaselia abdita. The sequence continues at coordinate 6,208 of JXPG01029744.1, forward strand.
TATAATATTCTAGTCTGAAGTTATCTATTAGAAATATTTTTCAATCTGCTTCAATACCTCTTAAGTAAACTTCTAGATGACTTAAAATTTCCTTTTAAAAAAGGGGGAAAAGAGATAAATAAGATATAAACGTTTTCTATGACTGATTAGTACGAAATGAGAAAGATCTGTTTTAAAATTTAAAAGTTCCCATTTCCATCACACGAGAGATTCGATGTTTTCGAGTTTTGTATAAGATATTTGAATTCTGAAAACAGAAAAAAGATTCTTAAGATTCTAATGAGCAAAAAAAGAAATTATAATTTGTTTTCTTTTGTTACATTTCTTCTATGATTCTAGTCTAGATGATTTTTTGCTTTGCTAGAGAAGAATGATTTAAGAGCTCTCAAACAATACTTTTCTAAGACGTAAAGTCTTTAAGATTTCTGACAAATATTATCATTCTTTTCAAAGTGTTCTTCGTTTTTCTTTTCTAACAAAAGAACAAAATAAGAAACATTAAGATTTCTTTCGGATATAGATGGCTTCGCTCCGCTCAAAAGAGTGTTATTGAAAGTCTTATCTTACACTGAGATAAGCAAGTTTTAAAAAATGGAAACGTTTAAAATTATACTGGTTGAATAGACCCCAATAACTATAGTTTTAAAATACAAAAGGGAAATTGTTTTAAAAGCTTTACTTTACAATAAAGTTTCTCTTATTTAAACATTGATATTAAGTTTTAGGAAAAACAATAATTGTTCGCTTTTAAAGATATATTTTAAGATATTAAAAAAAATAATTGATGATTTGGAATAAACGAGTGTTTTTTAAAATAATTGTTTGAATTTTCAAAAAATATTGTTCTTAATTCTTAAAAGACAAAACGAAGAATTTACTTCATTCAAGTGCTACTTATTTGAACATTGAAATATCCGGGAGGATTGGTTTCTTCTTCTTTTTTTTTTTTTAATTATACCAATATACAAAAAATAAATTTTCTCGAGTTTTGTAATAGATATTTGAATTCTGGAACGGAAAATGAAAATATTTTAGTAAGATTTTTTTAAACTAAATTTGAAAAAATAAATCTTAAAATAAAACAATTGTCTTCAAACTTTGCTGTTTTATAAAAATAAAAGCAACATTTTAAATGTTATCATTTCGTCAAAATTTACAATATCTTAAAAAATTAAAAAAAAAAAAAAAAAAGAAATACATATTCACAAAATATTTAAATATTTTAAAGTAAAAATTATAACAAATTAATATTCGAGGAGTCAAACCTGAGTTAAAGTTATATTTGAAACCGTCAGTTTTTCTCGTTTTCGGGTTTTAAAGCTTTACAATATTCAGTTACGTTTCTGCGATAAATGTTCACTGTTTTATTGATTGAACTGATATAAGTGGCTTCACTCAGCTCAAGAGAGTTTTATCTGAAAATGAGTTTATGTTTTTTCTTAAGAATGTCCCCAATTTCAATATTTTCCTTCCATTGATATATTTCTGACATTAACATGAACTCCATTGCTAACTGAGCACTAAAGTGGCTCCGCTTCACTCAAACCAGAGTTGATCTTTGAACATTTTATAATGTAATCTCTTAAAAATATTAAATCTCTTAAGTTTTACAATAATCTCTTATGTTTCTGAAATAAGTTAAGACTATATTTTTGATAGAAGGCTTCGCTCCGCTCAAACTAGAGCAATAAAACTAATACAAATAAAAAAATGTAAACCTATATTATCACGTGACGTTATAGAACCCTCAAATTCTAACACTTTACCGTGACTTTTCATCATCTCAGTAAACTAAAATCCGAGCGTCAGTGTTGAATTTCACACTATCAAATGAAATCTCATCACTAAAAACCCAACCACCCTAAAACCTCAAACCGTTCACTCGAAAGTTTTCATCATTTTCGAGAAATATTTGAACAACACCCGCAGAAATATTTGTATGCAAACTAGAAACAAACATCATCATCAGTCATCGAACTGGCGCTTTTGTCCGTCAGTCTGACTCTATTTTTGAGAACGTCTCTCTTTCTGTCGCGTCGATCTGGCATGGCTTTTTGTATGNCACTCGAAAGTTTTCATCATTTTCGAGAAATATTTGAACAACACCCGCAGAAATATTTGTATGCAAACTAGAAACAAACATCATCATCAGTCATCGAACTGGCGCTTTTGTCCGTCAGTCTGACTCTATTTTTGAGAACGTCTCTCTTTCTGTCGCGTCGATCTGGCATGGCTTTTTGTATGAACTGTGTAAATAGACCCGCGACCAACAAAGGCAAAGGCAAAGAGCCACAGAGCAAGCACAATAAAAATATAAATTTAATTTAATAATTACGTCACTACTATTATTTCATCGCGGGTTGTTGTTCATCATCTATGATGGTATGTTCTTCATTATGATGTTAAGTTGATAATGAATGATGAATAATTATCGACTCTTAGGGGATTTCAGTGTTCGATTGCTCTTTTATCATTCGAATGTTTTCTGATTTATCGCTTGTTTGATTTTATCGCAAGAAATCAGTCGTCCAAGATAGGAAGCGGGAATAATACTTTTCTGTTGTTACCCGTAACATTATTGCAATTATATTTCTTGTTCACTTCCAATGAAATCAAAGAAAACAAAAATGAACACTTTTCAGTTTCATAACGTAGTTTATAACTACTTATTTCACATATTGCTTGCGCATTTAATATCTCTTTCATATCTGAGCAACATATGTTCGAGCACTACAAGAAATTTTTGTTTGGTTTTAGGGGTTTTTCTTGTGGAAAAGTTGCTATTTCAGAATATTTTCCTCTATAATAATTTCGAGTTCACTTACAATTTAATAAACAAAAAAACTGTTTGAAAAAACGATGTTCCTAGGATTCGAGCTTAGAACATCAAGTGCAAAAGTCACTTTCTCATCTCGCAAAGCTTAAAACTAGATACATTTCCCAAATCTCGCAGAATATTTAATTTTAAAACAAAAACCATTAAAAAAATGTTTAATAAAACTGTATTACCTGAGAGTTGAACTCAGAACGTGAAGCCCAAAACTCAACAAAGTCTTCTTTTCTTCCCTGAGTCTTGAACTCAAAACGTCATCTTTCAAGTTCATGGTCCATAACTCAAACAAAAAAATAATATAAAAACCATGCCAACTTTTCTTTCTCTGCATAAATTTGATATGGACGTCCAACATTTATAGAGAGTGCGGTTCGCTGATGTTTGTTTCCCTTCCCTATATACATAAGCTAAATAAACTACAAAACTATATATGCGAAAATAAAGAAATTTATACTTTCGTTCGTAATTACGCTGACTATATATTGTAGATGAAGACAATTGCAATAAAATATATTAATTGCGGTAATTACTTATGGCTATTGGACTGGCTATATGGATTGTATGATGTTCACTGTACACACTGATGTCATAGTGTCGACTCCGTGGCTCCTCCGTGACACTTCTTTGTGTGGATGGACAAATAATATTTATTTAAGGTTATGGTTTAAGGATGGCAGTTATCAAGTATTTCAGTTACCATGTATTTTAGTTACGATGTATTTCAGTTACCATGAATTTCCGTTTATCTATATGTGTATAGTGAACACCTAATTCCAATTATCTAGCTTACCTACAATTGTAAACAGATGACCGATAAGAAAGAACTGAGTTCGTTAACTTTCAATGATTTCGAAATCAATTATCGTTTGTTTTATTGTAATGGTTCATTCAGACTGCTAAAGTATCCAATTTAAACAACCCACCCGCTAAATAAATATTAGTCCTCAGAAATTAATGAATTCGTTTGTTCGTAACCAAACCTTTTAACGACATAAACTCCTTACCCAAGCAAATAGAATTGTCAATTACATTACAGCATTCGAACACAAGTGTCTGATGTATATTTTCATTTCATTCCATTCCCTACCTACGTAAAGCTAATCAACAACGCCTCTTCGATTAAGGCTAGAGTAATCCACTCCACTCAAATACCAATTGGAAACAAACACTGCCATTCATTTCCTTGAAAATGTGTGAACACGTGAAATGGAGCTTTTAGTTTTTATTGGAAGTGGTTTTTGATATATTGAAGGACACACCTAGAGTTTTTTGAGCTTCAGATGAAGTTTGAGAAGAAAATTTTACAGTTTAATAGTAAGATTTGAAACGTTGTCGAAACATTAAACATTAATATGATCTGCGAATTATACGAATGCAATTGTGGTTGTGGTTTTTACTTCGGTGGTTGTTGTCTGGTATTAGTCAATCCGTCTTTCATAATGAAAAGATTTTGTTAAATCAGAAAACTATTTAAAAGTAAGATTTGAAACAAGAATTCTTAGAAAAGTGTTTTTTTCGACGAGACTATAATTCAACAACATGAACTACGAACTATACCAATGTAAATGTGGTTGTTGCTCTTACTTCTATGGTTGTTGTTCATGCTGGATTTTTGTCTGGTATTTGTCATTCTGTCTTTAATAATGGAAATGTTTGAGAAGAGGCTTTGTTTAATCAGAAAACTATTTAAAAGTAAGATTTGAAACAAGAATTCTTAGAAAAGTGTTTTTTTCGAAGAAACTATACAACATGAACTACGAACTATACCAATGTAAATGTGGTTGTGGTTCTTACTTCAATGGTTGCTGTTCATGCTGGATGATTCTTGTCTTGTATCGTTCATTCAGTTTTTCAAAACTAATTCAATTTCAATTCATATATTTTCTTTTGAAAGTGTTTTACTTTTTGTTCTTTAAAATGAGAGCACAAGACTCTCAGTCTATTCAAGGTAAATCCCTTGCTTGAAGAAATACTTGCTATATCTTTTGAACTAATGGAAAGTAATTTTTCCTATGATAAGAATGTTCTTAACTTTTATTCCTCGACACAAAAAGTAATCTTTTGAAAAACGTTCTTTCTTTTCGATGCACTTTCTGCTCAAATGAACATTGAACATTTTTGTAATGGATTATGTTATGTAGTCGAAGGTTGCTTAGTGGATTAATTTTTGTTCTTAAGAGCTTGGTGTGCTTGATTTTTCTTAATGGTTTTCTTTCTAAGAGCATCACTGAATTATGAAATAAGTAAAAGTTTAAGAAAGGAACAGGCGCCAGAATAATTCATCCTTTACCTTTATGTCAATTTAAGAAGCCAATTATCCCTAAAAATAAAACAAATGATAGAAAAGAATTCTCTGAGTGACCAAGAACCTAAAGATACTCTTACATAACGTGGGGTAAGGTCGCCTAATTGGATTCTCATACCCTCACGTCTCTTACGTGTGATATGTCTACCCAACATTGCTAAATTGGATTATTGCGTTTAATATTTCAATTTTGTTTCGTTTCGTTTCTTTGCTCTCCGATGACTCTCTTAACTAATGTTTCATGAATTCAACAACGACAACAAACAACTTAAGCAATAAAGCTGTCGTTTATTTATAATTTTTTGTCACTGGTTCTCGTTTCGTCGTCTGACCTGACACCCATTTTCCAATTAAGATCAGAGATCTTTGAATGTGATACCGAGGAGTCGGGTTAAGATTCTCTAAACCTTTCTACCTTCACATGTACAATATGTACAATATAAATTATAGTCGCAAGCCAACTCTGCAAATATTTTTATTGTCATTTCTGTGGCTTCTGACATTCCAACTGTTTGGATGGCTCATTCAACTGTATCATCTCCTTCTTTCTTTCTATCTAACTATCTATATATTTATTATTTCTGCGCTGTCGACGTTTTTTTGTTTCTTTCGTTTTTTCCTCTGTTAGCTTTTGATAAGCCAATGATGAATTATATTTACATTTCATTATTATCATATTATTTTAATCTTGACTTTTATTGTTGTGTTTCTGACATTATCTCTGGTTGGTGGGTGGAACAGCTATAGCAAAAACATCATCGTTAGCTTGTTACTTGCTGCTTACACTGCAAATGATTATGATGATGATGGATGCATGCATGCATACATGTGTAGTATAGTGTGTTGGGTGGATGGATGAATGGAAACTGGAAACCCATCCACCTAATTGAATGTTTGTTTTTCATTAACGTTCTCTGTAATTGGAAAATCTTTAAACTTTTTCTGCTTAATTAGTTTTCCTGGGGTGTCGAATGTAAATTAGGTCACGTGTCGGGTTTTCTTGAACAGAAAATATGTTTTCGGGTAAAAGCTATCAAAATATATATTTTCAAACAAAAAACGTCAGAAGACACTAAATATTTACCATCATAAATTATTGCCAGTTATTTTTAGAAATTAGAAAAAAGTAGACAATCCTTACATAAACCAAACGAAACCGAAATAACCCTCACTTGAAGAAGTTAATCTGAGAGATTTCAGTTTATCTAACTAACAAATAACAGTCGACGCGACTCGACACAACATCAGCATTCAGCACAGTCGTCATCATTATCTATCAACCTTTTAATTGTCATCCCGTTATCGTATTTTGATATTCTGACGTATCCGGAATTAAATTGTAATTCAACTGTTGATTTGAATTCGATTATTATACGGAAAGTTTTTTCTTTCTTGATTTATTTTGGGGGTTGCTTTTTTTCCTTTGTTGTTATTGTTTCATTTTGAGATTTTTAGAAGTGAATAATTATTTATTATAATTCACCGAAGAAAATAGTGTTAAATTTAATTTACTTTTCTTTAAGAAATGTTTAGTAAAAAGTGCTACGATTATTAGAAAATAAGTCTTAAAAAAAAAAAGATCTGTCTACTGAAAAAAAGTATTCAAGAATTATTAAAATTTACAAATTAATACAAACATTTAAATTATATTCGTAAAATTTACAAATTATTAGAAAATTTACAGAATTATTATCAAAATTTAATTTTTTTAAGAAGTTTCTAGTAAAATTCACAAATTATTTGCAAAATATAAAAACTAATTCTTAAGTTTTACAGAATTTTTAGTAAAATTTACAAAAAGCAGTTGAATTTACAAAATTATTCATAAAATTTGCAAGCTTTGAAAAAATTTACAAATTTTTCGTACAATTTATATCTTTAGTAAATTGAATTTTGTTTTGTAACTAACTAAATTATTAATAAAACTTTTAAGTTTATTAGAAAAAATTATTAGTAAATTTTTTTTTTTTTTTTTTACAAAACTTACTTATTATTTAAAATTAAGTTAAATTTACAAATTATTTCTAAAACTTACAAAATTATTTTTATAATTTACCAAATTATTTGTATATTTTACCAAATTATTTGTCAAGTTCGGCAATTATTAATCAATCTTACGAAATTTAAAAGTTATTATAAAATTTCAATATTATTTATAAAATTTACAAAATAATTAACAAAAATTGTCAATTTTTTATAATTTTGAAAACAAAAATTACAAATTATTAGTGAAATTTACCATTTTATTAGTCAAATTTAAAAGATTTAAATTTAGTAAGATTTACTAAATTATTAGTAAAATTTGCAAAACTATTTGTTAAATTTGCCAATTATTTTTCAATCTTTTCGAAAATTAGTAAAATTTACAAAATTAATAGTAAAATAAAATAATTTGTAAAATTGAAGAATTACTAAATTATTAGTAAAATTTACAAATTATAAGTGAAATTTACAAAATTAATCGTGAAATTTNAGATTATTTGTAAGATTTACTAAATTATTAGTAAAATTTGCAAAACTATTTGTTAAATTTGCCAATTATTTTTCAATCTTTTCGAAAATTAGTAAAATTTACAAAATTAATAGTAAAATAAAATAATTTGTAAAATTGAAGAATTACTAAATTATTAGTAAAATTTACAAATTATAAGTGAAATTTACAAAATTAATCGTGAAATTTACAATATTATTAGTCAAATGTAAGATTTACTAAATTATTAGTAAGATTTACAAATTAATAATAAATTTCACTTTTATTTATAAAATTTACAAAATTATTAGTAAATTTTTTAAAAATTCACAAATTATTTGTAAAATTTAAAAAGATTATTTGTAAGATTTATTAAATTATGAGTAAAATTTAAAAATTATTAAATTTAACTTTTATATATAAAAATTAGAAATTTACAAATTATTGGTAAAATTGCCAATTATTTTTCAATCTTTCGAAAAGATTAGTGAAATTTACAAAATTAATAGTAAAATTAAATAATTTGTAAAATTTAAAAACATATTTTTAATAAATTTCACTTTTATTTATAAAATTTACAAAATTATTAGTAATTTTTTTTAAATAATTAGAAATTTACAAATTATTTGTAAAGTTTACAAATTATTTGTAAAATTTACATAATTTACGTAAAATTTTATAAACTATTAGTAAATTTAAAAATTATTTGTAAAACTTACAAAATTAATTGTACAATTCAAATCTTTTTTTGAAGAGTTTACAAAATTATTCGTAAAACTTAAAATTACATTTAGAACAAAATTATAACTAAATTCACAAATTATTTGTATGACCTACTAAAAAATTATTAATAAAATGTACAAAATTTTTAGTAAAAACAAATTTTTTGTTAAACTGAAAACTTATTAGTAAAATTACTGAAAACTTATTAGTAAAATTTACTAAATTATTTGTAAAATTCACAAATTATTTGTAAAATGTTCGTAAAATATACAAAATCAATAAATTTACAATATTATTTTTAAAATTTACAACATTATTTTAAAAATTTACAACATTATTTTTTAAATTTACAAATTAATAGAAACATTTAAATATTATTCGTAAAATTTACAAATTATTAGAAAATTTACCGAATTATTTTTAAAATTTAGTGAATTATTTATCAACATTTTTGATTTATCTCAAAATTTAATTTTATTAAGGAAATCTATGAATTTCTCGTAAAATTCACAAATTATTTGTAAGATATAACAAATAATTCGTAAACTTCACATAATTATTATAGTAATATTTACACGTTATTTTCTTTTTAAATCTCAAAATAATCAATGAATAACACAGTAACCGTTAAATTCAGAATTCACATCACCTTCTCTGATTCTATGAAAATATCTGATTTCATCGATAATCGAAAGTGATTCATGAAAATCAAAGTCCAACAACTCCCATCCGCCCCATATCTAAGAACAATCGCAATAAACATGGAATGAAATATGAATGGAATCCACAGTGGTAGTTAACTATTAACCAGTTAACAAAAGCCTAACATTATGTTATTTTGTTTTTCTTACTATCTTTAGAGTTCAATCGGCCCCTCGAAGCAGACATACAAACAAAACTAAACAAATATAGATACAAAAAATTTAAAAGCAGCAGAAGAAAATCAAGATAAAGTAAAACTGTTGAAAATATGTACGAAGTTGCCCCAGTGGCGGGTAATAAGATAGAAGCTGCCTGTGCATTAAAACGTTTACAATTAATCATGGGACAAATCTCATCAAATACAGCGACTGCGAACAACAATAGCACTGTTAACCGCCATCATAGTACACGATTCTCGAAGACCCACTACCACAACAGACATTCCGCCGTACAGCCTTTACGTAAAGATGAGATTGCTTTGCTACGGGATCCTCAGAAGGGCAAAGACCATCAGTCGAATGCATTTAGCTCTATAAGACAATCGATGCATATCAAGAAAACCACAAAAGACAGTGGGACGGCGGCGGCAGTCACCTTGGCGCCAAATTCAAATCCACGTCCAGTCACCATCAGTGAAATGAACGCGTACAACATTGAGAAGAATGAGACGCCAACGACGACGACGACCAGTGATACTACCAAGACCACCGACGCCGCCACCATCAACGAAAACAGCGAAACTAAAGAACCACATACTCTTCCAACAGTAGTCGACGGTAATTGCAGTAGCAGTAGTAATAACAATAGTTGTAATGTTGTAAATAATAATCATAAGAAGAATGAGTTTTATACGGTCGGCGATGGCTACCATAAAACTGAAACGTGTTACTTCCGCAGTCCGGACGGTAACTTTCATAAGTTCCCATCAGATTCGTATCATAAGATGTCGGAGAAGTGTTACGTCAAGTCGACGGACGGCCAGTTTAGGCGCGTCGAAAGCCCAGTGATAAACGGTGATATTAAATCGAATGGTAGTGCTACGCAGAGCACAGGTGGTCAGATGACTGTCAAGAACCAGATGATGAGGTTCCTGAAACGCTCGAAAAGCCACACACCCGCCACCATGAAAGAAATGCAAAAAGAAAGAGAACAAAGACAACGTGATAGAGAGAGGAATAAACGGGCTTCCACAGCGACTTCAACAACCACTCCATCAAACAACTCCGCCAGCCATCACAATCATCATGAGAACAGCAGCAGCAGTAGTCACCATCATCACACGAACAGTACAAGTGGTAGTAAGAACAATAAAGTCGTTGTCACTATGATGGAGAACGGTGGATTGCCAATTGTTGCAACTAGTAAAGCATCTAAACACCACAGTCGGGACAAAGTGGAGAGTTCAAGTGATAAATCAAGGAGTAAAACTAGGGTAGGTATTGGAGGCAGCAACTATGGCGAGAATTTTATGATTGTCGTAATTATTTCAATTGAACGAACGAGCGAGAGTAATTGCACAACTTTGAACTTTTATTTACCCTCAACAGTTTTTACATTCTTGTTAACATATTTTCGGTTTTTATGAACTTGTTTTTGGTTCACGGGTAATTTCTATATTTTTTGAGAGATGGCGATTTTTTTCTTATGGTTTTTTATCTTGAAAGTTATTGTTGGGTTTTGGAGAGTCATGATTTAAAATCAAATTTAAAATTGAATTATGAAAAGGTTTACTAAATAGTTAGTAAAATTTACAAATTTTTAGTGAAATTTAAAAAAAATTATCGTGAAATTTATAAAATTATTTGTAAGATTTACTAAATAATTAGTAAAATTTACAAATTATTAATTAATTTCACAAACGTAGAAAAAGACTTTGTTTAAATAAAAGAATTATTAGTAATATTCATAATTTCTTCGTAAAATTTACAAACTATTACTAAGTTTAACAATTATTAGTAAAACTTACTAAATTAATTGTAATTAATTTTTTGTTTTAAAAAATTTACAAAATTATTAGTGAAATTTACAAATTATTAATTAATTTAACTTTTATTTATAAAATTTACAAAATTATTAGTAATTTTTTTTTAAATAATTATAAATTTACAAATTATTGGTAAAATTCACAAATTATTTGTAAAATTTAAAAAGGTTATTTGTAAGATTTACTAAATTATTAGTAAATTTTACAAAATATTAATTGCAGCGCTCAACTCATTCAATTCAAAACATTTTCCAGCATTTCTCTTTTTTCAATAGAATTAAGCAAAATATTTACAGTAAAAAAAATTATTGATTTTTTTAAAATTACTTATTTGTATTCCTTAGAATAAAAAATAATAAAAAAATTATTTAATTAAATAATAAAATAAAATTAAAGATTTTAAAATATTAAAAATTCTGTTTAATTTTTTGATCTTGATTTTCTTTTATTATTTAATTAAAAAAAAGTAAAAACCAAAATCAAGTAAAAAGATAACAATCAAGAATCAAACAAAAAATGATAAATAACTAAATAAAAAAAGAAAAATAATTAAACAAATAAAATAAATAGAAAAGTTAAGAACGAAATAATATAAAACATTAATAATCAACAAAAGTAAGCAAAAACTTAGGATTATATATTTTCAAAAACCACTTTTGTAATATTTTAAACAACTTAATAATTAAACAAAAACAAAAAATAAAAAGTAAAGATAAAATAATACAAAAAATTAAAACAAAAACATTAATCATTAACAAAAGAAAAACTTAGTATTATAAATTTTCAAAAGAAAGAATACTTCATTTTCCTGGAATTGATTTGGGAAAAAAATTCAATTTAAAATTCAATTTTCCTAAAATTGAGTGGGGAAAAAAAACCTTAAAAAATTAAGCTCATTCAAAATAAATTAAATTCTAAAATAAAAAGTGAAGATAAAAATAATATACAAAAAGATAAACAAAAACATTCAAGAAAAAAAAAAAAAAAAACCTTTGGATTATAAATTTTTAAAAGAAAAAATACTTAATTTTAATTTAATTGAGTTGGGAAAAAAAATCTTAAAAAATTAGCTCATTCAAAATAAATTAAATTCTAAATTAAAAAGTGAAGATAAAAATAATATACAAAAAATTAAAACAAAAACATTAATCATAAACAAAAAAAACTTAGGATTATAAATTTTCAAAAGAAAGAACACTTTATTTTTCTTTAATTGAGTTGGGAAAAAAAATCTGAAAAAATTAAGCTCTTTCAAAATAAATTCTGAAATCTGCTCGTTTAGTGATATAATCTACGGCCACCAGTGGAGGTGGNTAATCATAAACAAAAAAAACTTAGGATTATAAATTTTCAAAAGAAAGAACACTTTATTTTTCTTTAATTGAGTTGGGAAAAAAAATCTGAAAAAATTAAGCTCTTTCAAAATAAATTCTGAAATCTGCTCGTTTAGTGATATAATCTACGGCCACCAGTGGAGGTGGTGGTTCAATGCCCACCGTTCTCTTTCTTTTTTTATGAATTCCTTTTTTTTTTTACTGCAAAAAGTGCACAAAACATGAATATCTATTTCGATTATTAAGTTCTTTTTCTAAGTCCAGATGTTTCTGAACTTCTTCTTTGAGATTTTCTTTAAAACATATATTTCTAAAAAAGAAACTTATTTAAATAAACCTCAAGTGTGAAACTATATATTTTTAAGAAAATAATAACTTTATTCTTTTTGGTTTAGTTATTGTTTTATTTTGTAATTTTTGTTGTAGAAATTGAACTAAAATTATAAAACT
>JXPG01029750.1:0-10123 GCA_001015175.1 Megaselia abdita
TTAGTAGTAATTTTTACTATTTCTAGAGATTCACTACTGAAAATTGAAAACATTGCTACACATAGTAGTAAATTTTTCAAATATTAGTAAATTTTACTACAACAATAATTTCACTACTNTAATTTCACTACTTAATTCTAGTGAATTTCGCTATTTATTTTTTTCCGTGTATTACAAAAACCAAAAGTTCTCTTCAACTACTATACCGAGAGAAAGAAGTGCTAAAATTTAGCAAAAAAGTGATGATAATTAGCACAAAGTGTGTAATGTGCGGACCCTTCAATTTGTGCTAGAAATCCCCACTTTTTTGTAAGATTTTAGCAATTTTTAGTTGTTAAATTCAAAAATTCCACACTTTTTAACAATTTAAAATTTCTTAATCCAAAAAAAAAAATCCCCACTTTGTGTTAACTTTTAACCAAAAATGCTAAAAATTAAAAAAAAGTGCTGATTTTTTACACATTTTAAAAATGATAAAAATCAGCACTTTTGTGCTAAAAAAATCTGCACTTTTTTCTCTGGGTGTAGTGGTGTAACTTTANACAAAAAAAAGTAAATAGTAAAATTTACTATTAAAGTAGTCAAAAACCAACCTACAGTTAAAATAGTAAACTTTTGTCCTTTAATTTTACTACAGACTAAGTAGTAAAATTTACTACATGTTTACTATTCTCCCTACAAAAATTACTATTTTAAGTGTACGTTGGTTTTTGACTACAAAAAGTATAGTAAATATTACTACTTATTTTTTTCACAGTATTTTATAATGTCCTGTTCAAAATAATACAAAACCTTGTAATATTTTTTTTTATAAAACGTTGGCCTTTCCTGATTTATCCCACTTTTCCAACAAATGTCAATATCTTCCATATCTCGAAAAATATAAAACAGACAGAAAATTATTTAAGATAATATTTGTAATATCTGTATAAAATATGTGTAAAAACAAATTAAGCATATATTGCACGTATCTTATTTCACACATTTCACAAAAAAATTATTCCTTTATAAAAAAAAAATAAGTAGTAAATTTTACTAAAAATCTACAATATTTACTATATAGTTAAAAACAAACGTATATTTTAAATAAGTAGTAAAATTTTCACACGGAAGAAAAAGTATGACAAGTCAATAACATATATGGGAGAAACTCCTACAATTCAAATGATGTGAGTAAAATTCCTACAAAAGTGGGAATACATAGAACTATTTTTTTTTAAGAATATCCATGTATGTTTTATTGTAGACTATTCTCAGATAAGAAATGATAAAGTTCGAGATCCACTAATTTCACTATATATATTTCTATATAAGAATTAATTCAAAGGAAAAGCTCCTTTTTCCTAAGCCCTTGTATTTCCAACATTTTGATGGGGGTTTGTAGGTCTTATTAGTACCTTCGAAATAAGGAATCACACGACCATACATGATTCGAGATAACGAAGTTATGCACTAAATTGTCCATTTTTTATAGGGCATTATACTGTTTTCGATTCCCTACGCCACTGCATTTAGAAATTCCAAAAAGTAGTTATACCTTTAAAAACGATATCAAAGTTAAGAGTCGGATAAGATTTTCTTAACTAAAATTTAAAAATACTTAAAATTGAAGCTTCCAGATTTTAATCGATAGCGCCATCTGGTATAGACCAAACAAAATTCTGTCAATGGCAGTTTGTAGTAATCAGATAGGCCTCATGTCCATATTGGAAAATGTGTAACCCTTCAAATTTACGTTGCAAAAGGTATTTAAAAAAAAAATCCTAAAAAGCTAGTCGATGGGACCTGTAGAAAGCTTTGTGGAGTTCTGGAAAACGTAATGTGCTTCCCAATTCTATAATAGTAGCTTTACTAACTGATGTAGGAGCTTTTTCAACAGATGTAAGAGTTTTGCTTCCTCATGTAGGAGTTTTACTTACAAATGTTGGAATTTTACTTTTCATGTAGAAATTTTTACTACAGATACGGAAGTTTTACTTTCTGATACAGTAAATTTTTGTCCGAGTTTTAAGTAAGTACTCGTAAAAAAAATGTAGAGAGTAGTAAATTTTACTACTCATATTAAATAAATTAAAAAGATATTAAATAAATAAATAAAAAAAATTATTAAAAATTAAGTTTTCTTATATTTTATTTATTTTACATATTACATTTCTTTTGATGTAGTTTGGAAAAGAAATATTTTTGGTAGGGTTTTAAATCGATCACTTTACATTAACTTCGACTAAGCTCCAACTAAAGTATATATCCATAGCCATAGTCACAATCAGAGACAAGAATGCAAAAATGCTAATGCTGGGATTCCGACTGAAACAGGTATGCTAGTATAATTTACTAAATAAGTGTAAATTTATTTTATTTTACTCCGTTTTGTAGTAAAATAGTAAAATAAAGAAAGGATATTGTTCAACTCATGACTGAAAAAAATTATAAGGCTGATTTTTAAAGAGTTAGTAAAATTTACTACAAATGAAGTTTACTCTACTTGTAATAAAAAAACTAACATTGTTTGGATTTGAACTCATAACTGACTATAAAACTAAAATTTCTTTCAGTAATATTTATTAAGAAAATAGTAATTTAAGCTATTTCTTGTGAGTAGAACTAACTACATAAGTGTAAATTTTACTACTTTTATATAGTACAATAAAAGAGTTGGTAAAATTTACTACATATATATGAAATTTACTCTATTTGTAGTATAAAAAACTAAGCTCATGAGCTCATGACTGACTGTAAGACGAAGATTTCGCTCAGTAATATTTACTACTTTTATATAGTAAAATAAAAGAGTTGGTAAAATTTACTACATAAATACGAAATTTGCTCCACTTGTAATACAAAAACTATAGCATTGTTTGGGTTTGAACTCGTAAATGATTGTAAGACGAAGGTTTTGCTCAGTAATATTTACTAAAAAAAAATAGTAATTAAAGCTATTTCTTGATTAGTATTTTTTACTATTAACAGAAAAACTTACTAACCGGATTCGTTACAAAAAATTGAATTCTTGTGATCTTTGCTATCAGATTTATAGTAAATTTATATATTGTAATACAAAATAATAGTAATAGTAAATTTTACTACTAATAAAATACGTTTTTGGTTTTTTTCAAATACGCTTTTTACTAGCAAACTACGAACAAACGTCCGTCTTTTGCAATGAAGATTAGAAGGGGTATGCATTGTCCGATATAGATATGTGATACCTCATTTTAAAGGCCTGTCTGACTACTACAAACTGGAACTAACAGAAATTTTATTTGTCGACACCAGATGGCGCTAGAGCTCCATTTCTAAAAGCTTCCATTTTAAGTGTTTTTTAATTTCAGTTAATCAAATCTCATCCGATTCTCAAGTTTGATACCGCATTTTCATTGTACTGATGATTAACACTGATTTTTAAATATAGTAAAATTTACAACACTCCTAAATCTACTACAAGTTTTCTAGAAAATTTTGTTTTTTCAAAAAGTTGTATTTTAAATACTCAACATTTTTTCTCCATGTAAAAAATCCGCAAAATATACACACTTAAAACAAACATTACCTAAAAAAACCTAATTCAAGCCAATAAATTTAATCCTTGAAAAATGTATATCGGCAACTACAAAACATTGGTTTTCCCATGGTATCGAAAAGATCAATTAACACCATTCGTGGATTGAACAAAAGTAAAAACTAGAAACATAATCGACAGTTCACACCTTTATCTGTCCCACAGAGAAGTTAGCACGTCCACGAAATACTTGAATGCGATTCCACAGAATCCGGCAGAAGCGAGAAGAACAAAGAAGAGACGTTTTCCAATGAAAATTAACAGTTCCTGCCTGTAATAACAATCAGTCAAGCGAAGTCTTTAACAATCATAAATTTAGTATCTGCTGTTTATGTATAGTATATGGCATATGAAATAAAGAAACGAATTTTGAAGCAATTAAAGGAGCGCAGAATACGGCTCTTGTCTACAGCTATAGATTTCTTGATAGATAGATGGATGGATGGATAAGGCTGAATGTATAGCCAACAAACATATAAAAATATAAAATTAATTTTTATTGCTCTTCTGGATGTTGCCTTTAGGGAGGGCAAGAATTTTGCATTGTAAAAATATGGTTCTTTTTTACTTTATCTAGATTTATTAATCTGGTTACCCTACGCATAAAGTCGGAAATATTCATCTTATAGGCATAAAGTAAAGTCAGAGTCGTTGGAGAATGAAATGATGAAACAGAACAAGGAAAATTATTATTTATTTGTTTTACAACGGCAGCGGGTATAAGTGAATATTTATTTTTAGGGACTGGAAATGTCACAAGACAGAGGAGATACGCAATGAAATGTAAATTTCGAATAATTGAACGTTTACAAAGATCTAACGCCTTCATTTAAAATTCAAATAAGAAGACCTAGTTCTTTTCTTTTCTTTTTTTTCTATCTTTCTTTTTATGCCTGTGATTATAATTGCGCTTCGAGATTGACTGTAATGTAGAGCAATTCAAATCGATTCAATAATCGATTGCTTTTTGTAATCAAGATTGTTTGAACAACACATTCGTGGAGCGAAGCGGTTTCTATAGGTATAGAACTGGATTCAAATCTGATCTTGGCTTATATTACAATATATGAAACTTGTTCTTTTATTTATTTGTGAATAGTGAATCTTACAAATAGTTGAACTATTCCTGTTCTTGGTTTATATTTTGCATTATTTGTTATTTATAATGAATTATTTTTATGTATTGTGAGTTTTTTTTTTTTAATGTTTGGTGAAATAGAATTTTGTAGGGGTTTAGAAATGTTCGTATTAGTTGTCTTAAATTTTGGATAAAATTTGGTTTTCAAATTTTGGTTATTTAAAAAAAATATTAGGCACCTTAGACGGGATTCTAATTCAGGTCTTTGGTAAAATTTTACCTAATAAAAATTCACAATTGAATCTAATTTTACAAAGAAATAATTTAATAAAAATTAGTTGTAGTTATTACCATTGGAAATGCTAATTGTAATCTTTCTACTATTATAGTTATTTGAAATATATCTCACAATTTCAAAGAAAAAATACAAGTTTACAATAGTAATTTATGTTATGATTTTGGAAATATTTTGATTAGAAAATCACATAGTAAATGCTACAATTTCACAATAGTAGTTTTACCTAATAAAAATTAATAATTTGAAGCTAATTTTACCAAGAAATAATTTAATAAAAATTAGTTGTAGTTATTAAGACTATGGAAGATTCTTATTGTAAATTGAATCTTACTATTACAATAGTAATTTATGTTATGATTTGGGAAAAATTTTGATCAGAAATTCATATAGTAAATGCTACATTATTCAGATCTTTAGTATAATAGATTTTACCTGATAAAAATTAACAATTTGAAGCAAATTTTACCAAGAAATAATTTAATCAAAATTAGTTATTGTTATTACAATTGAGAAGACCATTGGAAATGCTAATTGTGAATTGTAATCTTTCTACTATTATAGTTATTTGAAATATATCTCACAATTTAATAGAAATATTTACAAGTTTACAATAGTTATTTATGTTATGATTTGGGAAATATTTTGAGGAGAAAATCACATAGTAAATTCTACAATTTTACAATAGTAGTTTTACCTAATAAAAATTAACAATTTGATGCTAATTTTAACAAGGAAAAATAATTCAATAAAAAAAACTATAGTTTTTACTATTAAGAAGACTATGGAAGATTCTTATTGTAAATTGAATCTTACTTATATTATAGTTATTTGCAATATATCTAACAATTTATAGAAAAATTACAAGTTTAAAATAGTATTTTATTTTTCGACTTGTGAAATATTTTGAAGTGAAACTTACATAGTAAAAGCTACATTATTCAGATCTTTAGTATAATAGATTTTACCTAATAAATATTTACTTTTTGAAGCTAATTTTACGAAGAAATAATTTAAAAAAAATTAGTTATAGTTATTACTATTGAGAAGACCATTCGAAATGGTAATTGTAAATTGAATCTTTCTACTATTATAGTTATTTGAAATATATCTTACAATTTCATAGAAATATTTACAAGTTTACAATAGTAATTTATGTTATGATTTGGGAAATATTTTGAGGAGAAAATCACATAGTAAAATCTACATTATTCAGATCTTTAGTAAAATAGATTTTAACTAATAAAAATTTACTTTTTGAAGCTAAGTTTACAAAACAAAAATTCAATAAAAATCAGTTATAGTTATTACAATTGAGAAGTCCATTGGAAATGCTAATTGTAAATTGAATCTTACAACTATTAATTATTTGAAAAATATTTCTCAAATTATAAGAAAATTTACTAATTCACAATAGTAATTTATGTGAAATATTTTGAAGTGAAACTCAGGTCTCAAAGTAAAGCTACAAAGTGAGCTACATTAGGAATATAATATATAGTTTTGAGTAAGTTAAATNAAATCTTACTTATATTATAGTTATTTGAAATATATCTAACAATTTATAGAAACATTACAAGTTTACAATAGTAATTTATGTTATGATTTGGGAAATATTTTGAGGAGAAAATCATATAGTAAAATCTACATTATTCAGATCTTTAGTAAAATAGATTTTAACTAATAAAAATTTACTTTTTGAAGCTAAGTTTACAAAACAAAAATTCAATAAAAATCAGTTATAGTTATTACAATTGAGAAGTCCATTGGAAATGCTAATTGTAAATTGAATCTTACAACTATTAATTATTTGAAAAATATTTCTCAAATTATAAGAAAATTTACTAATTCACAATAGTAATTTATGTGAAATATTTTGAAGTGAAACTCAGGTCTCAAAGTAAAGCTACAAAGTGAGCTACATTAGGAATATAATATATAGTTTTGAGTAAGTTAAATATTTTATTTGTTTGTACTGCACGAATTTTGTTGATGAAAATAAACATATTTTAATTATTGTACGGATTTCACACATTTCAATGATAAGCTTACATTCGAATTTGCGAAGTCTACTCAATAAATATGATATCAATAATTCAATAAAAATTGACAATAGTTTTTACTATTAAGAAGACTATGGAAAATGGTAATTGTATATTGAATCTTACTACTTTGTTTATTAAAATATATTTCACAATTTATAAGAAAATTTACAATAGTAGTGTATCTTATTTTTTGTGATATCAATAATTCAATAAAAATTAGCAATCGTTTTTACTATTAAGAAGACTATGGAAAATACTATTAGATATTTAAAATATATTTCACAATTTATAAGAAAATTTTAAGAAACAAACAATTAAATTAAAAGAGAAAAGTATAATTTCTTTTTTTATATTTTCGCTTTTATTTCTAGAAAATTCTACAAATTTAAAGTGTTGTATTCATTCTATATTTTTGTCAAATACAATTTTTTATTAGTTCCATTCTCTACTTTGAAAATCAAACTTTTAAGTTTTTTTTTAATCAAGTTTTGTCTGTCTGTAAACATTTTGCAACGAAGATTTGAAGGGGTAAACATTATCCGATATGGACATGCGATATCTCATTTTAAAAGTCTATCTGACTACTACAAACTGCCGTTAACAGAAATTTTATTTGTCGACACCAGATGGTGCTAGCGCTTCAATTCTGGAAATTTCCATTTTAAGTATTTTTAAATTTTAGTTAAGAAAATCTTATCCGATTTTCAAGTTTGACACCGAGTTTTAAAGGTATTCATAAGGACTTCAAACCCTCATCCTCCCTTTTTGGAATTTCTGTATGCAGTGGCTTAGGGAGGCGTAACAGTAAAATGGCTTTTAAAAAATTGACATTTAAGTGCATAACTTATTTTTTTTATTTAGGCAGGGTCGTGTGATACATCATTTTGAATGTACTAATAATGCCTACAAACCCTCATCAACTTTTTTGAAAAATACAATTTATTTAATCTTACAATGAAACTTTACAAGTTCACTGCGTAGTTTTTCAAACATATAAAAACAAAGTTAATAAAAGAAAAGCTGTTCAAAGAAATCTCCCTTCTAATATTATGACTGAAAATCCTATATCCAGTATCTTCTAGACCACAATGACATCACAAACATAGACAGCAGAGCCAACCCAGGTGCAATCAAAAAATAAACGTAAAATTAAAACAGAGGAGAAAAGATTTAATCCCAGGAGGGTTTTCTTTCTATAGTCTACCTACAGAACTACCCTTACTCTAAAATAAATTTTATTTGCACTCTAATAGCTAAACAAAAGTGTATAATGTTTACATTTTTCCCATTTTTCGTCAACGAGTGTGTGGTTGCTTTCAATGACCTGCTCTTATAATTTTGTCAAGCATAGGCAGCTGCTTCATTTCATTTAATTTCTACTTGTCACTTGAGTCAAATTGCAACAAATTTCAATGGCATTCTTCATCGTATTCTATTTCCACTATAGTACAAATAATTTCCGATGACATTTACAAGAACTTTCTGTCAAGGATATTTATTCCTTTTTGTCATTATGAACTTTTCTTCCTTCTCCATTCATCGCAATAAAGGATCCAACAATACAAAACAAGTTTTTAGAGAGAAAGGAAAAAAAGGAAAATTGCATTTACTATGACTGAAAAGGGCAGGATAACAGAACAGCAGAGAAAAAAGTTTAAGGATAATATCAACATTTTTTCTGTCGTCATTTTGCATGAGATGTCTCAAGGGAAATTAATTTTTGCTGTAGTTTGTTGGAGAAATAATGGACATTTGATTGTAGATTATGCTAAAATGTAGATTGCTATAACAATAGTGTTTATGGTTTGTTAAAGGACTTTTAGGCAGAGAGCAAAGGGACTTTGATGCGACTTCTCAATCACTCCCACACAATCGAAGTTAAGAAGTAAGAACGTATTTTTTATCCCCAACATCTTCATAGAAACCATCCTACATAACCACTTATTTCCATAAACTTAAGTGATTTCACAGTCATAATCCCCAGACATGATTCCTTCGCGTTATAATCTTCTTTATAAAAAAGAACAAACCAAACCATTCAAAGAAAACGAAACAACATTCCAAAATTGCATACGAATAAAAACCTTTAATTTGACGTTCATTACCATAATCTTCCACAAGCCGAGAAAATATCATCAATTTGAAGAGTGATTTACCGGATTAAAATTCTGGTGAGGAAGAAAGAAGAGACTTTTCAAAAATGAAGAAGAATTTAAATAATTACATACAAAATACTTACAAAACATCTCAACCATAAAATGATTTCGTAAAAAATGTCAACATGCGAGCACATTCAACCAACAGACACAAATCCCCATGATAAATGATTTGTTTATCGAATTTCCTTATGGAAGATATTTAGCTTGACTTGGCTTGGATTGCTGTCGCTTTAATAGCTACGCATTTTATAGATAGATGAATTTATATAGTTGCACTGATGTTTATTCAGGGTGTTTCAATTGATTCTTCTAGAGGGCATAAGTTTTCTTGACAAATTATACCGACCTACATTCATTATCAAGAAGATTCGTTTTTTATATGGAGGCGTTAGGATGGCTATGGTACACGGTTTTCTACTTTTTAAATGACAAATGTGAATTTTACTTGCTGGGTTTTAAATTGAATTGTGGAGTTATTTATTTAGCCCACACGATGAATTTCTTTTAAATTTTTTTATTTAAGTTGGGAATAAAAAGAAGTTCTTGATTAATTTAGGTTGTTGGAATATTCATAGTAGAATTATGGAAGTTTGAAAAAGGTGTTAGGTTTTATGGAAACATTGTTTTTTTTATACTCTTCATTAATACTAAAAAAAATGTATCTAAAAAGTAGAATTCATAGATTCAATTATTTATTTAGCTCACAAGCTTTTTTCAACTACACAGAAAAAAATAAGTAGTAAAATTTAATACAAAACTTGTAGTAGATTTTATCGTTTAGTAAATTTTACTATGGTTAGTAAAAATCCCTGTTTTATGTAGTAAAATTCACTACACAAGTAGTTACTATTACTATTTTTTTTTGTAGTAAACTTTTCTATAAATGGATAGATTTACTATACAAACTATAGAAAAAATTACTACAATTTGACTACTAAGTAGTTAAACTTTCAGCTACAAATTCAGATTAGTAACATTTTCAATTAA
>JXPG01029804.1:2124-14103 GCA_001015175.1 Megaselia abdita
TAAGGTTACTAACCATACCGCCCATCCCTGATGCATTGTCATCCTCGACTATAAGTTATTACAAGCAAGTCAATAAAAAACGTAGTAAAACAGGAAGCCCTTTCAGAAATTTTATGGAAATATAAAACAATTTGGGATTTCACAACCGGTTTTTCTGGATTTTTTCGAACAAAAGCGTTAACAAAAAATCAATTTGGACAAGTTGTGCGTTTTCAGAAATTTTACAACATTTTTTTAATATTTCAAAATACAAAAGAAAAAAGACTCCATAAATCTAATCATAAAATTTATTTGGAAATAATTTTTAATTAAAACTAGAACGCAGAGTAATGTAAAATATGGCAAGTAACTAAATGTATAAAATTATAACAAATATAAAATTACTATGCAAAATTATAAATAAAATAAAGTTTATAGTGAGGATCTCTTATAATATATTCATTTGGTTTGGAATTTCGATTTAATTGCTATGTTCGACGACCTTAGGTCATGGAAAAATGTTTAGTTTAAAGTAAATGTAATATGTAATCAGTGCAAAAACAATCGCCTTATGAAGGAACAATTAAAGCCAACTAAGTAGTCTACTTATTAGAGTGAGTTAGTTTCACATTGTCAAATTTGAATTGTTTATCATAGACTTTGTTGCTATCGGGAATGCCATTCGAAAAGTTCTGGTCTTTCGAGTTTTTGGGATTGTCCATCGTCACTATTGGCAGCTCTTGGTATTCCTCCTCTTCCACTATGACGTCCTCCTCGGCTAGGATTAAACGATTTCCTGAAGGACGAGGTGGAGTATCGCGGCGTTGGGAAAATGGTGGCGGTAACGTTGGGACTGGTGGGCTCACAGTAATACTGTTGTTTTGGTTGGGGTTGGTGAAAGCTGGACATTCTAAATGGTTGTTGTTCGTCGGCGGCTTTGGTGTATTCTGGGTTGTTAGTTCCTGCATAGTAATTGGCTGAGGAGTCACACTGCTGAAACTGGATTGGGGTTGGTCCGGCGATGACACCTGCGATACCATAGTACGGCTGTGGTTGTAACTGCACCTCGCGTCTTTCCATTTCTCTAAAACAAATAGCATTTCTAAGTTTCGTTTTGTTGCTTATCGCATGCAGTATACTAACCTCCTTGTGGCTGGCTGCTTCCATTGCCACCTTGTGTGAATGGCAGCAAAAGTGATGCTTTGCACATGAGAACTGTCTTGTAGGCTTGTCGGTATTGCTTGTTCATAATCACATAGATTATGGGGTTGATGCAAGCGGACATGTACAGCATTATGTACCCGAACATGTGGAATCCCGGATACTGCACATTCTTATCAGCTACTTTCACTATTGTAATCGGCAAATAGCAAATAATGAATGAGAGGAAAATGGCCAATACCATTTTAGTGATTCTCCATTCATTTCGCTTGGCTTTTGCCTCTCTTTGGTCTTTTACTTTGGATGGTTTTGTTCCTGATGGTAATTCTCCAAAAGAACTGGAAGTCACTGAGATTCTTGAAGGATCAGCTGGGGCTGAAATCGGCCTTAAATTATTTGGTATCGAGTTTTGTTTATTGGCGTGTTTCCTCAGACGCTTCTCCGACTCATGAACTACCCAAAATATCTTTGCATAACATCCGATTATAATCAGACATGGAATCACGAATGCTATAACGAATAAAGCGGTTTTGCTGCTTTGTCCATTTTCATCTGCGATAATGGAACAAGTTCCCAGTTTATCATCATAACCAAATGCTCCCCACACTTTGAAGAAAGTCGGCATTTGCATTCCATAAGCAAACAACCAACAAAATGCAATCATAAGACCTATCCAATGGTTCTTGTAGATTTTCGCGTAAGCTGAATGATGAGCTATCATGACGTATCTGTTCAGTAGATTTTTTGTTAAGAAAAAGTTTTAATATTTATAAAGTATATTTACCTATTGATAGTAATCATTGCGATGCAAAGAAGGGACACACCGATGTTACCATATTGCATCAATGGTATTAGTCGGCAAAGAATACCTTTGTGCTCCAGCGCTCCTTTGATGAATCGGAATGCATTGAAAGGCAAAACAAATGCACAAAAAATACAATCTGCTAAACATAAACTGTTGGGAAAAGAATTTTGCATTTGTTTAATTTCTTTATTTCAATTATTAATATTATTATTATTTTTTATTATTATTAATTAACAACTAATTTTAAAAATGTTTCTTTGTTATTATGGAAACTTCTTAATTTAATACATCAAAAGCTTTTCTAAAAAAAAGTTTCGTTAAAAAGGCAGTTTTAAAAAAGTCGATTTTTCTGCACAATAAATCAGTAATGGGTACGCCTTTGCATTTTTCACAAAAAATATGTGGAAAAAAATTGTTGGCTATTTTTATGAAACTTTTCAATTTAATCAATTAAAAGCCTTNCTTTATAAAAAAAAGTTTCGTTTAAAAGGCAGTTTTAAAAAAGTCGATTTTTCTGCACAATAAATCAGTAATGGGTACGCCTTTGCATTTTTCACAAAAAATATGTGGAAAAAAATTGTTGGCTATTTTTATGAAACTTTTCAATTTAATCAATTAAAAGCCTTTCTAAAAAAAAAGTTTAGCTAAAAAGGACATTTTAAAAAAGATGATTTTTCGGCACAAAAAATCAGTAAGTGAATTTTTGCATTTTCCACAAAAAAAACTTGTAAAAAAATTGTTCCTTTTATAATGAAAATCATTTAATTTAACCAATTAAAAGACTTTCTAGAAGAAAAAATTTCAAATTAAATTTAAAAAAGTTGATTTTTCGACATTTGCATCTTTTACAAAAAATATGTGGAAACATTTTTCAAATATACATTTATCTTTAATTTGTTTCAAAATATTTTTATATATTTCTTAAATTTAAAAAAGTTGATTTTTCAACATTTGCATCTTTTACAAAAAATATGTGGAAACATTTTTCAAATATACATTTATCTTTAATTTGTTTCAAAATATTTTTATATATTTCTTAAATTTAAAAAAGTTGATTTTTCAACATTTGCATCTTTTACAAAAAATATGTGGAAACATTTTTCAAATATACATTTATCTTTAATTTGTTTCAAAATATTTTTATATATTTCTTAAATTTAAAAAAGTTGATTTTTCAACATTTGCATCTTTTACAAAAAATATGTGGAAACATTTTTCAAATATACATTTATCTTTAATTTGTTTCAAAATATTTTTATATATTTCTTAAATTTAAAAAAGTTGATTTTTCAACATTTGCATCTTTTACAAAAAATATGTGGAAACATTTTTCAAATATACATTTATCTTTAATTTGTTTCAAAATATTTTTATATATTTCTTAAATTTAAAAAAGTTGATTTTTCAACATTTGCATCTTTTACAAAAAATATGTGGAAACATTTTTCAAATATACATTTATCTTTAATTTGTTTCAAAATATTTTTATATATTTCTTAAATTTAAAAAAGTTGATTTTTCAACATTTGCATCTTTTACAAAAAATATGTGGAAACATTTTTCAAATATACATTTATCTTTAATTTGTTTCAAAATATTTTTATATATTTCTTAGTTCTATGAAATCAATAGATACATTTTAAAGAAATTCTGATAATGCTGTAACACAAATTATTGTCAAAATAAACAAAAAACAGTATTATCAATATTAACACAAAACAAAGTGTGGAAAACTCTTTACATAAAATTTTAAAAAATAATCACTTTTCAAAATTTTAAAATATTTACATTTAATGGTATTTTTAAACATTTGGAGTAATTTTAAATGTGTATATTCTTGTATATGTAAACTGTTAACACATGTTGTGAAAGTCTCTCTCTATGTTTTAAGTAAGAGTAAGATATTAAATTTAAAACCAAAGAAAAATCATTACAAAAAACTCACCTAATAATAAAAGCTGCCGCAACATTCCTGACCTTGGGGCATTTGACTAAGGCCACAATTGTTAAGAGGTTGCCAAAGATGCCAACCATCATAATGATGATCGTTAAAACCGCAGCCAGAGTTAATTGTGAGCGGGAAAAACTGAAATAAATAGAAAAATGTGATTATTGTTTGCATGTTGTCGGATGTGTTGGTGATGATGACTAGCTCAGATTCATTTCAGTCGCGGAGATAAGAAACTATGAGAGAAAGTTCAAACTAAGTTTATCGTCCGCACTCTTGCAAAATGGTATAATTGTTTTGATTAGAAATCCACATTTTAAATTTATTATTGTCTTTTTGTTATAATTTATTTTTGTATTCATTCCATATTTTCTTATCGAAGTGGAACCCATTAACTGACACAATAAATTACCATGATTCCGGCTATGCGCTTTTCGATTTTTCGTATATGCACAATTTATTATCCGCAGATCAAACATATATTTCATGTCCTTTAGCGCCTATCTTTGGATTTATGTTAATGTATTATATTTATGGTTGCTAAGCTTCTATAATTGGGCAGTATTTTCGGTGGATGGATTTTTATGGCAATTGGTGACAGATTATTTTCTAAAAACTAGTAGTATTTACTACATTTAATAATATTTGCTACTGCAAAAATTAGAAATGCGTTTAACTGAGTTTGAATTGAATTTCACAGTTTAGTAGCAAATTCTTCTAATATTAGTACATTTTACTATACTACGAAGAATTTTACTATTTTTTGTATAGAAAATTATTTTCATATGAACTCCAAACATTTCTTACCCTTAAGGGCAATAAATCATTACAATACTAAAAATCTACTTAAGAGAAACAATATAACAAATAATACACTTTGAAGAAAATTGGTTGGTGAAATTCGATTTTCTGTTGCCAAATTCCTAAACTGCGTGTTAATTAAGTGGCATCTATAAATTCAAATGAAATTCGTATTACCATACTGTTGGAGATTTCCATTAATAATTGTATTTGTTATTGTAATACAGTTTGTATTCATTTCAAAGTTTGCTATGCAACCAATAGACAATCTATGCTGTATATGTAATGCATGTAGTTTGTCCTTTGTTGTTAAGCCTTTTTAATGACTATTTGAAAATATTTCCAACCAAAAATTATGGTATTCATAGAGAGTACTGATACAGAGTCATTGTTGCCAGAAAATACAAGTAAATTTATTTGAAAGGATAAATCCATTTCATTTGAATTAATCAGGATTTATTGAAGTGAGAGGAATCGATGGTATATGAATCGCAATTATTTGTTCACAATAAACTCATTAAAAAGTTGAATTTTAGTTTAACTTTTCTGTTGTTATAGTGTTACGTGATTTGTGACCATTTGTCGACTTTACTTGATTTTTAATGAAATGAAGGAGGGGGAGTTGGTCTAGCGGAGAGAGTGTGCATTTCACTCACTAGACAGTGCCATGGTTCGAATCCCATTGGCTTCGAGGCACTTTTCAATAGTTTAGATACTGTTCTCCTTCCACCGGCGAATTGGAGCACCCAACCCAGCCAATCAAGAATAGGACGGCAACAGACACCTAGCGGTATTGTTGAGAAGGAGAACCTCTTAGTTAAGCAAGAAAATGTTTATTATTATTATTAATGAAATGAAGATGACTTTGTTTTATTAATATGTAAAGAAAAAGATGAATAGTAAAATGTATAATAAGTACTTTAAAAATTAAGTAAAAAATACTATAATTGAGCGATTTTCATTGAAAAATCACCAGAACGTTAAATCTTTGAAGCATTGAAAGTCAAATCTCTCGTTCATCAAACAATATTAATAGATCAAATACTCTGCACACAAAATAAAACGCCTCTAAAATTCAAATATTAAGAAAATCAAACTGGAACTGGCTTTGGAAAAGTACCACAAAAATCGTATTTGAAAAATATATTTCAATTTTTTTTTGATTCGTCAAAAAACGGTTTAAGAAGAATACTTGAAATAGAAAGAACGGTTTTGATTCATCAAAAAACAATTGAAGAAGAATATTTGGAATAGAGAGATTCAGTGGACTCTTCATTGGAAGTATTATCTAATCTTTCAAAACTTGAACTCAATATTTGGAAGTTTTCATTTTCTTAAAATGAACTGCTGATTCCGACTCATTTTCTGAATAGATATTTTCCAAAGTTCACTTGTTAGGTCTTTTTTATTGAAAAAAATGATTTAATGTAATTTTGCACCGATGCATTATCACATTTAAAAGAATATTATATTCTATAAAAGCTTCTATTTTTTCAATTCTCAAAAATATTTAAAAAAAATTTCAGATCATTCCATCATTGTCAAAATTTGGTGCCCATTTCGGCATAAGAAACATAAGAACAACTAATATGGTGGAATCAAGTCATTCCCCATAAATCAATCAATTTTTTTGTATTGAGGAAGTCAACTGGAGAATGCAATCTATGGGATACAAGTATTGGTTGTCTGAGTGGAGTCTGAGTCAACCTACATCAGCTCCGCATAGAGAGCATCTGATGATAGCAATTTTTTCTAATCTATGTTTTGAAGTTTTGCGATTTAAGCTGTTTCAGGACTGTGCTTAGGATGAACATTGGGTGCAATTGAAGAAAGTAATTACATATTTATATAAGNATCTTCTTGATGTACCTATTCAACCTAAACTATGTTTGAGCAAGAATGTTGGTCAACCTACATCAGCTCCGCATAGAGAGCATCTGATGATAGCAATTTTTTCTAATCTATGTTTTGAAGTTTTGCGATTTAAGCTGTTTCAGGACTGTGCTTAGGATGAACATTGGGTGCAATTGAAGAAAGTAATTACATATTTATATAAGGAGAAAAGGATTTGAATTTACATAAGTCTTGTATTTGATAATCATCAAAAATATTTTCTTTAAATTTTTAGAGTCATTTTACTTTGTGTGTAGCCATGAAATTTAGTGATCATAGCTGAATCTGGAAATATTTTGAACTTCAAATCAAGAAAACTGGCTTTTTGTGTGAAAATTTGTTTTGTGTGTTATTTAATAGGAATGAAAAAGATAACTGTTTTACATATTGTGTAATTAACTGGAGAGTTTTTGGTTTGGTGAATGATGATAATAAAACAGTTTAGTTTTTTTTAATTTTTTTATTACATCAAAAATACATTATATTAAGACTATTCACATTAATTTTTCTAGAAGTGTAATTGTATTATGTAAGGGATATTGAACTGAATCGAATTTACATATACTTTAAGCATTAGTTCACATAAAGTGCGTAGCATAGTACTACTTATTTTTAGCCCTTCCTAATTTTAAACTCAACTTATGCGTTTTTTTCAGGATATATGGAAAATAAGTTCCATTGTAATAGACCTGGGCAGTTGTAACACAAATTATACCTTTGGATGGAATAAATGCTTAGGCACAGTTTGATTTTCAACAATTTTAGGGTCGAATGAACACAAAACTAATCCCTTACTAAATATTATAACCAGAGCTATGATTATTCTTGAAAAAAAGGTTTTACTTTTTTAGTGATTACACGTTTTTGTATGGAAGTAGACCTTTCTTTCAAATTAGAATGTTTTTTTTTATAAAGCTTGAAAAGAGTTGAGCAGAAAATTCCTAAATAATTACTATTCTTTTGTTTTAACGAAGCATCTCTTATACTGCGCATAATGTAGTGCTTTTGCATTTTCACGCGTATTTACTAAAAGGTCCTTTGAAGAATCAACGATATACTTATAAAATATTAAAGAATATACAATTCTGATACTATTTCAATATTTATACCACTTTATCAAACTTCAAATATAAAAAGAACCCAATAAATGATAAAACAAATATTGTGAATGCAAAACAATTTATATCGGTCAATCTTCACCCTTGAAGTTTACGTTCTTTAAAGTCCTATTTTATACAGATGTTTGAACAGAAACAGACTTTTATTCGAAGATATGAAAGCTATAGTTTCAAAAAAAAGCTTCAGAAAATGTTACTGAAGAGTCAGACACAGACAACGTTCTTTGAAGAGTCAGAAAATAATTCGCACGAAGAAGTGAAAACTTAATCTTCCAAACCACCGCCACTAAGCCACCGTGCTGCTAAAATCTAAGATTTTCGAATATCACACCTAACTGTATACCTACATGGACTTGGGAAAAAATCGATCTATCTATGGAAATAAAGAACGAGTTAATGGAAATTAAAATGGTTGCAGCAGCTGTAAAGGAGATAACAACGAAAAGTCAAGACTCAAAGTACAGTTTAAGCGTACTGAAATGTACTATGAAAGATTTGAAGAAAATTTATATAGAATCAATCGCACTATGATTACGTGGAAGCCCCACCGACCTAAACTAAATGGGCTAATACAATATCCCAACCTCCTAACATTTCTGCTCACCAACGTGTTTCATGCACTTCTGTAAATCTCACTACTGATACCAATCATCGAGACAAAAATGTCTGAAAATACTTTGTGATGCTGTTAGGAAGGCTTTCATAAAAGCCAGCCAGGGTTAGCAAAGTAGCTACACAATTAATTACATAAAAAATGCACTTTATTAGCTTAGATAAGTCTTATGTAGTGTTATGATTTTCTAAAGGTTTTTATCTCGCTGATTTCAAATATATATACAAACATGCTGATATCTGTCTCCTCAATCAAACATTTCTTAAAGATTATCACAAAATGGATATGGAAAACTTCAAAGTTTATAGAAATGACCGCGATGATAGATTTGCTGGAGGAGTAGCTATCATAACTCGTAACATAACCTTTTCAATTCAAAAGACTGGCAAAATCGAGAACATATATATTCAACTAAACATTCAGAATAGACAACACTGATGTAGAAAAGCAGCTGGTAAACACATAGGAAGCAAACATTCCTTAATATCACTGCTCTACCTTTGACTCGTTCGAATCGATCTCCTTCAACGATATATATTCTGTTATCAAATTCTTCACTGACCTCACAATAGACAACGAGATGTCATCTGACATATATCCTATAAGCTGCAATGTGTACCACTTGTACCACACTAATATCTTGGAAACAAAACAAATGTACGGTGACAACAAAAACGCTAACTGGCAACGATTCCGGAACAGTATTGATCGAGAAATTTGTTTTGAGGCAAATTAATCGATATTATTATTGAAGCAAAAGCGACCAAAGCATTTATCCTCTTTTATGGAGAAGATCTTATCTTTCGCCTCAAAATAAGAATCTCATATACAATTGCATCATAAAAGGTATATTCACTTACACACAAAAACTTCATGTTCTTCAAAACAAAGTCTTGAAACTTATAAATAATCTGCCATGTCGAAACTCAACAAGATGATTACATGAAGCCACAGGATACGACCCTGTTGCTTGTCCATGAACTTTTAACCAAACATTACAACAAATTCATCAATTCTTACAGACACTCCCAGTATCAACTAATTGAAGTTTTGGGAATTGAGGTCTATTTAGACAATTTAGCTAATAAAGTCATAGTGATTCGCTGTGATCTTCTCCTGAACATTTTCATCTTCATTTTGTAGAACTTAAGATTATGAAATCAATGAAACGAGTGGACTCGATACTCTTTTATTTGTTTTTAAAATGAATTGAATTGACTACTTGAAGTCTGAAATAAATGATATGAAACAAACATAAATTTCCACATACTTCAATTGTTCATCCGAAACACGCACATCCTGTTTTTCACAAAAGCGAACTTTCCAGAAAAAAAACTGATCAACATTTTTCTCATACTATAGACAAGTCTGTAACACTGAAGAATATTAACCAACGGACAACCATATTCAGTCTGAAAGCACTTGATATTCAAATCAAACATATGCAAGACAGTGGTAGACAAACCCTGAAAGCAATGACATAACAGCAATCAAGAAACCAACAATCCTATGATTTAAATTCAATGAAAAATTTATTCGATGAATGACCTTAACTCCTGATTGTAGAAAGACCACGTCATCTGAAAATCACAACAGTCTTTGAATTGACATGATGGAGGACATATCGGATATTTCCGTGAAATTCTTGCAGATTTTCATCAAAGAATGGAGATATAAGACGTATCTGTTGTACATCATTTGCTTTTTTACTGTGAACTGCTTATGCAGAATTTTGGAGGAGAACTATTGGATAAGGTTGTTCTCTAGAGGTGAGTTAGATTCATCGTTTTACTTTAAATTTGAAAAATGTTATTCTCAGTTAACAAAAAGGAGAAACGACTAATCGTCAAAATGTTGAATCTTTTTATTAAGGTTTGTCTTAACAACAACTTTCTGAATATTTGTGGATGTGAAGCATATAACGAATTCGTTTTGGAGTTTTCAGTGGCGGTCCATGGGTTTAAGCCGTGGATTTCATTATTGAAAATTGTGGGAATCTTCAATTTATGGTTTATGAATGAAAATGACATAAAATATATCTTCAACGACGTACTCAAAATATTGTTTTTGAAATTATGCACCATAGCTATTCAGATACTTTTATCTTTAAAGCCTGCATATGTCTTAAGGTTAATTCATAAAATAATGTGCTTTGCATTAAAAAGTTTTCACATCGAATTAATTTTTTAATTTATTAATTAAATAATTCTAATGTAACTATGATTTTATAAATATTCATACTTATTTTAAATATAAATATTTTGCACCATTTGGTATAGTTTATTTTCGGACTATCGTGTTTTAAGGTTAAATTTTAAATACCCATAACGAAAATATAGGCTAGTTCAATTCATGGATATTTGATGAAGGGATTTAATACAGGTGGTGTTTCAATTTTTGTGAATGGTCCTTAGTTGAATCGCATAAACATTTAGACCGAAAACAATCAAACATTTCAAATTCACAAAACCACCGATTAGGCATTTAAATTACAGGTAATAATAAAAGACAATCAATGTTCAGACTTTATTTCTCGAAACTGAACATTTTTAAGACAGTTCACTGTCAACCACCATGAAGAGTATTTCAAATATTCCTATGAAATTAATAGCGATGTTAGGGTTCACCCAAAGCGGATCTTTGACAAACTATATTGGCACTACAGCTTTTATAATCCAGTGCATTGTACCAATCGGAATGTTCAATTTCTGTATCATAAATCGAAGCAAATGATTGGTTCTCTTGGAAGGAATTAGCTATGGGAAGCAAACATTGTTTAATATTACTGCTACACCTTGAACATTCTTTGGCTTTGTCCGATTTAGTTTATTTGATGTAGTCATTGAAGAAAGCTCGATGATTCTCAGAAGAAACTTTGTTTTTAAAAGTAAACAAATTTAATGTAAACAATATTTTGATAGCAACATTGGACAAGAGAAACAACATTCAAAGTAGGTAAAATAAAATACCAAAAAATAGGAACAAATCTTAATTTTTTAGTACTTATGGACTTTTTAAATTCCTACACTCTGTAGATAAATTGTTCAATAGGAGAAATGTCTACATAACTACTTACATTTGTGGGGAAATATTAAAAAATCGTAATAAGAGAAATACCAACATATGTGGGATACTTACAATTGTGGGAAAAATACCTATACTTCTTATTTGTACCCACGAAAGTGGGAAAACTTCCTATTCTTCGTAATAAGACAAATACCAACATATGTGAGAGAAACAAATTCACTTAAAAATTTAATGCTTTGCTTCTAAATTCAATATTGTTAGCTATAATGAAAATNTACTTACAATTGTGGGAAAAATACCTATACTTCTTATTTGTACCCACGAAAGTGGGAAAACTTCCTATTCTTCGTAATAAGACAAATACCAACATATGTGAGAGAAACAAATTCACTTAAAAATTTAATGCTTTGCTTCTAAATTCAATATTGTTAGCTATAATGAAAATATTCAAATGTTCGAGATTGCTTACAAATTGCTTTAGTAAATTACATATTATTTGTATACATGGCATATTTTGTTGATAACACTAACAAATTATAAATTGTCCAAGCGGTTAGTTGAGTAAGTGAATAAATTGATCGTTGCAGGATTAACGGATGTAAGTCTACTAAAAAAAAAAACTAAATCACACAAC
>JXPG01029817.1:9115-21383 GCA_001015175.1 Megaselia abdita
TTTTTTTTTTTTTTTTAGTTTTATATTTTTTTTATTGTATGTGTTGTGAAATAATTATTTATTATTATTATCTTGGTCTAATCTTTGATGGTATTATTTTGTTTTCATGTTTATTTATTAATATTATTAATTGTAGGGTATTAATTGTTCTATTCAGCTGTTTGGCTGAAATTGATTTTTTTTCTTGAACTTTTTGCAAAACTTTTGCGACTTTTTTTAATATTATTTTTTAAAATATTTTGTATCTTGTATTTATTGTAATTATAAAAAAAATTAAATGTTCCTTATTTAAATTATTTGAAAATTAGTTTGTTATTCTGATTTATTTCTTTTTGATTTTTAATTATTGAGGGTATTTATTGTTTTGATGATTTTTTTTTAATTGTTTAATATTGAGGGTATTTTTGACTTTGCGAAATAAAATATAAAATTATTTAAACTTTTTTTCCAAGCATACTTTTCTAAGAACTTTTTCATCATTCACAGTTGTAGAAACAATATACATTTTGTACTTGGTTTTATATTACGAACTTCGAAAATCGAACTCTAGACGTCTTCTGATTCAAAAACTAAAATCTGAACATAATATTTTTCGAGTGCCTTCATTGGTATTGGACTATTAGGATTCTAAATTAGGCTTTGTTTCTCTGAAACTCTAGTTTGTGATTTCATAAATGTTAAATTAAATTGTATTACAATTAAAAATGACGATATCTTTTTGTTTAACTTTCAAAGCGCAATATCTTTGTCATTGAAAACAAATTTTGAGCAATTACCTTCCCCAAATTTCCCAAACCAAAAAAAACAACTTAAAATTTAAAATAAATATTCTTAATATAAAAGATTACCATATACCAATATCTCCGAACTCCAACCTAGAATTGTGTTGCCAAACGGTGTCCACAAAATAATTACCATAAAGTCCGAACGTGAGTAAATCCACCTGAGGCTTTGTCAGAGTCATTTCATAAGTGATACAAGAAGTTCCATTCAACATTTTTTGAGACTTGGTGACCTTATAAGCGTCCACAGGCAAAGGCTCAAATCTTCCATTGACTGTTGATGGCATCACTAAGAGTCTATTTTTCACTTTGTATTGTGTTTTAATTTCTATACTTTTAAAGTACAAATCATTAGCCACGATTCCACTGTTTTGTGGGAAGATCCTTCCACAGGAAGACAATTCCTTGTTTGTGCAAGCGAATATAGCACATATTCCAAGCTCTGTAGTCTCCATTCTCTGAAGTGTTCCTGCACCATTGAAAGCGCCGACCCTATATTCATAGCTCAAATAAGTTTGAGCAGAGAACCGTTGCTCCCTTTTGATGGAAAATTCACAGCACAACCCATTATGACAAATTTCAGTGTCCAAGGATAATTGGTATGGAAGCAACAATTCCGTTTTGAACAAATCAATGTTGTAGTCCCTTTTCGTAACAATCTCGGTGACTCTGGGAGGAATATCCAGGGCATTGAAAGCTCGACTAACTTTATTGGTTGGTTGGAATTTTTGATTCTTTTTTGGTACTTTGGCTGTGATTAGTTTTCTTGTCCGCGTTCCAGAAATGATGTATTCCAAAGCTCCCCATTTTCCTGCAAAAATACCAGAGCCAGAATTTTGATCTTCGGGAAAATTAGCTCCCGCTGATAAAAAGTTGACATCGTTCACTTCAGACCATCCTTGATGCAACTGGAGAGCTGTCAAGAATGGCAGCTCCTGAAACCAAGAAGTTGGGTAGACAAAATCAGTGATCCCATTGATGACGTGTTGTTGCGATGGAGTATAAAACATCAAGTCGAAACAAATGAAATGAGCGAATGTGACTCCAAAATCAGTTTTGAATGTAGCCAACTCCGGTATAATAGGCCTTTCTACAAGAGTTATTTCGTCGTAATACAAATTTGTTTTTCTGTATTTGGAAATGACGGTTCCATTCCGATCAAAGACCACATTCGTAGAATAACGATGAAAACTGTTTGTTATACAAGTGTCATTTACATTACACTCTACTTTTTCGATGAGATTGAAAACCAGATATTTTTTCGCACTTCTAGCATAGCAAGATAGCTCAGATAGGTAATGGTGGTAATTTAAATTTTGACAGGGAATGATTAGATCCACAGGATCGGGTATATATGTCATGAAATTCTTATGCATAATCACGGCCTCTGGGAAAACTATAATATCCACTTCAGGAGACGCTTGCTGGAATATAATGTCTTCTATTGGCTTAAGATCTTGAAGAACATTTGTTTGATGTCGAACAATCGGTTCAAACTCGACCACACCTGCCACGTAATAAGAGTTAGCGTCATCCTTAGTTGTTGAAGCGTGACTCTGATGAAGAGGCAAAAATATTGATTCGTATAATTTACTAAGAACTGTTCCTACCAGACTTCCACTCGCAAGAGTCACCAGCAGCAAAAAACACAAGTTAACATCGAAAAACATTTTGTAAAGTGACAGGTTCAAAGGAAATTGAACTCATTATATATTCAATGGTTTTCTGGGTCACCAGATGGTTCAGCAATATATATTGATATTTATTTTTATATTTTTTTGACTCAAGTTATTAACTTTAAAGTACTGTTGGGTTTTATCATTTAACTAAGAATAGATTTAACAAACAAATTAAGAAACGAGCTTTTTAAATTGTTTGCATTCAAAATTCATCACATTAAATATTTTTGAACAGTTGCATAGAATGTTGACAGTAATTCAAAGTCTAGGTTCAATTCTTCCCATATTTTTAAATATATATTTTTCATACGTTAATTATTTTATTTAATTTTCAATAGGGAACATTTAAAAGCACTAAGGTACGAAGCAAACATTCCTTAATATCACTGCTACACCTTGAGTCACCTTTGGTTCGTTGAATGATTTAGATTTACCGGACATGCGATACATCATGTTAAAGTAAAATGAGTACTACAAACAAACATTCAAATAATTTCAAAGCCAGGTGGAGCTAGAGCTGGTTTTATGGAATCTTTCAGGAAGGAAGACTTCAACCCCATTTTGAAATACAATCATAAAATGTTAGCGTCAATATTAAAAGGCCATGTGTGTTATATTTCGATTAAGTGTTCTCGAGGGGGTAACATGGCTTGGCATAGCTACCGGACGGGTCCACAGGCGGCGGATAGTGGGATGCCTTGTACGATTCGTTCGCTATCAAGGTAGGTAATGGGTATGAAGGGATCTTTTTATAATACGTGTATTATCTGCGCTTATCCCCACNCACTGATTTGTTAACAAAGGATCAGCTAAAAGAAATATGTTCAAAACATGACGCGGAGTACGTCATAGGTGACTTTAATGCCAATATTGATAAAGATAGGATCTATAGAGGCAACGCTTGCACAGTGAATGGTCGGAAAACGGATTGAGTCTCATAAATCTTGCAGCAAGAAAGAAACTCGTCGTCAGTAGTACATGTTTCGTCCGTAAGACGATTCACAAAGGAACATGAACGAAGAATGAGACCAAGAACTAGATTGACCACGTAGTCGTAGACTCACGACACGCATCTAACGTCATGGATGTGAGATCATATAGGGTTGCGAATGTGGACACGGACCATTACCTGGTAGTGGCTAAGATAAAGTCGCGAATATCGGTGGCGGTGAAATAACGTGACTCGAAAATGGCATCATCGAAGCTCTGAAGTCCAGAGATAAGGTACGAGCGTGGCTATGGAGGATCTATGGAGTGAATGTTCGACTGCGTTAAAGACCACGGCAACAGAAATGTTAGGCGAACGTAAAAGTACGAAGAAAGAGTGGTTTGTTTTTGCCGGCGCCGAAGCTATCAAATAAAAGAACGCTGGGAGACAAAAGTGGCTGAGTATGAAAAACACCGGAGGATCGATAAATGCACAAAAAGAAAAATAGACGACGAGCTCTAAACATACTTAGATCCAGGAAACGTCACTACGAAAAAGAAGAGGTTCTACATGGAAGAAGCGACACGCGAAAGTTCTACCAGCACGTTAAGCGACTAAAGGAAGGGTACGCGCACAGTTTTCTGCAACGACACATCCGGTAATCTTTTGGTGACCGACGATCCCAGTAAACACACAACTACTTTACGAAGTCTTAACTTTTCTCATCTTGTTCTTTTCTTAGAAGAGAAGAAAGAAGACTTCTTAAAGACTTCTCGTCTTAGGAAAGTATTGTTTGAGAGCTCTACATCATTTTCCTCTAAGCAAGGAAGAATTCATCTAGAATAAATCGTCTATAAGAAATCTAACATGCTGAGCTCTAGAATCTTAAGAATCATTTTCCTGTTTTCAGAATTCAAATATCTTTTACAAAACTCGAGAAAATCGACTTTTTGTATATTGGTATATTGCAAACAAATAAAAGCGAAACCAGTCCTCCCGGATATTTCAACTTTCATATAAGTAAGTCTTCCAAGATTTAAATTTTTCGTTTAAATTTGTGTCGCGTGATGGAAATGGAAAATTTAAATTTTTAAACTTATTTCTAACAAGAACAAGAGCTACGTAAAGTCCGGACGAGCTTGACTTTGGAGGATCTATGGAACCAATGTTCGATAGCACTAAAAATCGGGAAACAGATACGTTATGCGAACAACAAAGTAAATTGGTTGTCTGATAGAACGATTTAATGTTTCTTAAAAAACTCTTTACAAAGAAAGACAAAGCTTTTAGACAACTTCAGCTCGAATAAAGTAATTATTAAAACTTCTTAAGTAGCTTTTCGAAGAAATAAGACTTCTCTTAGACAGGAAATTGTTTACTGCGGACATTCTCGGTAGATGGCGTGAGGCTCTTTGGACAAAACGACGACGATTCACCTTCAACGGAAACACAAGAGAGCTCATCAGCACCGGAAAACTTGGAGGATATTCTACCTCCTTCACTCGGCGAGATCAGAACCTAAGGAGGTTGAGGCGCAACAAGAGCCCTGGATCCGATGGAATTTAGGCGGAATTTATTAAAAGCGCTGTAGAGAGTTTTGTGGAGCTCTGCATCAACTTTTTCAAAAAACATAGTCAACTCTGCAACTACCAAGTGAATGGAACTTCAAAAGGGGATAAAAAGGAGTGCCAGAATTACCGAGGTATTAGTGTACTCAACGCGGCATATAAAATCATATCTTTTATTCTGTGTGAGCGTCTAAAACCGTATCTCAACGACATCATAGAAGATTACCAGTGCGGTCTTAGACCAGGAAAGTCCCCCACCGACCAAATCTTCACCTTATGTCAGATTCTTGAAAAGACAAGAGAGTTCCATATTGACACCCACCACAGAATTTAAACAAGCCTATGACTGCATCATTAGAGATGAGATAACATCCGGATTGGGTCTGATGACTTCGAGTCAGTTCAGGATTTCACGTACATTTGAAGTTCTGTCAACTCGAACAATGACATAACACAAGAAATGCAACAATGCTGGCCAACAAAACACTATACGGGCTCGACAGAGTCTTAAGTTCTAAATTTGTTCGCGCAACACCAATCCGAAGATCTACAAGACTTGCATTGTACCGGGCCTGATATATGGATACGAGGCTCTGCCAAAAAAGATCATGCAAGTGAAGTCGGATTGTACAAGAAGACGAGGCAGGCAAAGGCTTCGATGGCTTGGATGTATAGAAGAAGAACTTTCATCCAATGGTATCAACAACTGGAAAAGTACCTCCACAAACCGAGAGATGTAGAGAGCGGTAGTCGATAGGTTTGGATTCCCGAGTTAGAAAAAGTAAGTATTACATTATATTTCAGATATTCATAGTTACGAAGAGTAAAGTATGGACATATAGGCAGTTCATGTGGAACACTTGTTTATTAAATGGGAGCAACTTAAAGTGATATTATGCGTAAATCTTTTAAAACTATACGGAACGTATTTCTACAATACCATTCTTAATAATTATTTACGGAAATGATGATAAAAATGCTAAATCACGCAATCAATTACCTTAGCAGCTGTCGTTTTTTTAAATAATTTATTCTAAAGACATTATAGTTGTTTACCAACTTCCTATATTATCCACAATAACGATGGCAAAGTTGATAAGAAAAGGATTCACGGAAACCTCCAAATACCACTGGCGGTTAATGTCATTCATAGGAGCTTATAATTCGAAGAACACGAAAATTTACAAAATATACTTCGTTCTCATGATTATAATACTTCACATATGTTACCCCGTGACAATTGCTTTAGGAGCTATATTTAACAATGATAACATGAGGGATACGATAGAAGTAATTTTATTCTTCTCAGTAACATTAACAGCCTCCATAAAACTATTCTTATACCATTGGAAACTTCGCAGCTTTGATCAACTAAGGCACTCGTTTGATTTTTTAGATCTCCAGTTGACGGAAAGCGAGTATTCAAAACACATGACGTTCTGCAGGAAGGTGTCCATGATACATATGACTCTTTACGGATCGGCTTTCATATGGACTGTCTTCACAGTATTTTATTCCCTCAACGAGAGACGATTTTTACATCCAGCATGGTTTCCTTTCGATTGGAAGGACAATTTCACAGCTTATATAATTATCTTGGCCTACCAACTGTTCGGATCTGGATCTGTAATTGCAGCCAATGTTATTAATGACGGCTTTCCAACAATTCTGATTGGAATGCTAACCAGTCATTTGAAGTTTCTTATCGGAAGAATTTCCCGGGTCGGGTATGGGCTCGACTCCCGAAAACCTGAAGAGCATCTTTCTTCATGTATTCAGGACTACAAACTAATCTTAAAACTTTTCGATAATATTGAAAGCTTGATTGCTCCTGTATTGTTCTTTCAATTTTTAGTGTCTGGTTTATGCATGTGCTCTACGATAGTCTTAATACTATTCTATGTGAAAGATTTCTTTGAAATTGTGTTTTTTTCCATGTTCTTTGTAGCAATGCTTGTTCAAGTGTTTATTGTTTGCTACTTTGCATCTATCTTCACTTCAACGTTTGATGAACTCACTTTCGCTATCTACAGTTGCAATTGGATGGACCAAACTAAATCTTTTAAAAGAAGTGTTCGGATTTTCATGGAAAGATCTTTAAGAAACACGGAATTCACAGCGGGAGGTGTTCTCGTTATTTCTTTAACAACATTTGTGAAGATTTCCAAGAGCTCTTATTCGTATTTTACTGTTTTAAGTCAATCTGCAACAAATTAATTTTGGAAATCATCTCTATTCAACTTAACATTCAAATCAGATGTCATAAATTTTATATCATCTCTCAATATTCATTTACTTCAGCTTTGATATATATATTATTGTTATTATTTTCGACTTCTTCAAGATAGACAACGAGATGTTATATTCACATCTACTGCTCAATATATTCGACAAAAAACCTGGAAACAAATAATATGTTCGCATACTACAAAAACTGGCAACTACTACGCAACCACATTGATCTTCAAATCGTTTCTGAACAACCAATACATTTTTCAGTGAGTATTGATTATGATATAACCAAAATTATTAATAATATCATTCGGGCAAGATGAAATGCTGTTTAAACTAAACCGTTAAATAATCACTTTGAAATTGATACTGATACGCTGAATATCATTAAGAGCAGAAACAGTATAGGAGTACACTTTCAATGATCTACTGTTTCTGACTCAACTGAATAAGCTTATATCATGAAGATACTGCATAAGACCTTTACTTCAGAACTTTTAAACAAACACTATACAAATTTAAAATAAACTATAGCAATTATATGTATTTGATTGTTGATTTAAAGTAAATTATTTTCACAAATTAATCACTCACTCAAAACCAAAAATAAAAAACCAACACGATGACACAACACTTTCACTATGGAAAGGTTCCCCATTGATAACCTGCGACCCCACTAACAATATTAAATTTCCATCTTGAAACGTAAACTAGTCAGCGAGATTATCTTTCCATTAGCATAAATTATCAATTATAATACAAAAACGTTCTGATTCCAGTCAGTACGCTTGAATATTTCAAGCTGGCAAGATGAAGCTCTCTCAAGCTGTTTTTCTATTCGTACTTTTCCATGTATCATGGCAGGTGGGTTTTCAATTAAAATTGTTATATAAATAATCTTTATAAAAATAAAATATATTTCAGAAAACAACACCGTCGGATCCATATTATATAGCTGGAGTTGTGGAATTCGCGCCTTTTGACACGGAAGAGTCCGAGCTCACCCTTCTTAATGATGTCATGGAAATGGAAAAGATAATCTTCCATCCTGATGCAGAAGAGACCGATATAATCGTCTTTCCTGAATACATCCTCAAGGAGAAAGTCTACACTTATGTTCCTGATCCGGAGGACAAAATCACGCCATGTGACAAGCTTGACTATCAGTATTTGTTATCAGAAGTGTCTTGCTACGCCCGAAGTGCTAAGAAGTATATTGTTATAAATCTCTTTGAAAAAGTTCTCTGCGAAAGTGGACCAAAGTGCTCTAAAGACGGTATCATCAATTACAATACCAACGTTGTCTTTGACAGGAATGGAACTGTCATTTCAAGGTACAGGAAAACCCATCTTTACTACACCGAATATGAAAAGGCGACCTTGAAGAAACCCGATCTTTCCACATTCACCACTGACTTTGGTGTAACTTTCGGTCACTTTATCTGCTTCGATTTGAACTTTTACACTCCAGCTCAACAGTTGGCGGATCAAGGCATCACCGATTTTGTTTACCCGACCTACTGGTTCCAGGAGTTTCCATTCCAAACCGCTCTTCAGCTTCATCAAGGGTGGGCTCATGCTAATAATGTGAACTTCCTGTCAGCAGGAGGCAGTTATCCATTTACACAAACTACAGGATCTGGTATCTTCGCTGGAAAACACGGTGCCTTGAAGACAATCATCAGTGAAGTACCAACCAGGAAGATCTTAGTAGCTAAAGTTCCAAAGTTAAAGTACAACTATAAACCTTTAGTTTTGGAGAGTAAAGTCTTTGACAGCCAAGAGATTCCAGAACGTAAAACAGGAATCCAATGGAAACGAGACTATAACCTTGACTTGATGATAACTGAACTCATTGAAGCGTCAACATTGAAAACTGAGAAAAAACTGTGTCATAACGATTTTTGCTGCGACTTTTCAATAGAGAAAATTAAAAGGTTCACGGAAAGATCACACAGCACTTATGAATACAGGATGGTTGCTTATGAAGGTCCAGGAACTTTCCATAGAGTTGAAACTGGAGAATTTGGAATTTGTGCTTTAGTTGCTTGCACTAACAGCAAGCTATCATCTTGTGGTCGGATCTTTACAGATGATGTTAAGACGGTTGCAAATGACTTTTATTTCAACAAAATTCAAATTAAAGGATCTTACAAGAAGAGAGAGAAGATACTTGTCATGCCGTCTACAGTTGACAGTGAATTCAATCCTCTTCCTGTTGATTCTTACAAGTATTCTAAAGAAGAAGTAGGCGATCTTTTGGAGTACGAAATCAAGTTGACCAAGCCGAAAGTAGACATTTTGACTTTTGGGTTATATGGAAACTATTTTGTTGAGAAAGTATCTTTGCACAACTCGAGACCTGTTGAAGAGAAAATTAGATATAGAGTAGAATTGTGAGGTAGTTCGATTAATATATTTCTTATTGATTTTTTTTTTTGGTCGGCTTTCTTTTTTTTTTTAAAGAATTTTTGATTGACGAGTTTGATCTGACATCAACAAGAATAGTGTTGATAACATCCTCATTTGGGTTTCGTCTTGACTTAGAAATTGTCTCCATTCGTCACGGTTTTCAGCTTTCAAGT
Organism: Megaselia abdita; assembly: GCA_001015175.1. Taxonomy (NCBI): domain Eukaryota; kingdom Metazoa; phylum Arthropoda; class Insecta; order Diptera; family Phoridae; genus Megaselia; species Megaselia abdita. The sequence continues at coordinate 18,890 of JXPG01029817.1, forward strand.
TGTTAGATACTGCGTATTTTTTATCTTCCTTGTTTTCTGTTTCCTTGTGGTTTAGAAAAGTGACTTTTACATCCAGGAACTGTCTCATCCATCCGTGGGTAAGCACTGGGTTTTCATCTTCTGGACTATCGAGGAGTGGTTGTATAAGTTTGCGAGTTCTCTGTTGTATCTATTTCTCCAAACACCATTGATAATGAGTGCTCCGAAGATCATGAATGAGCCTCAATAATCAAAGCAGATTTATTAATCTCGAAAAGCCGCGAAGATAGTGAAACACTATAGTGTCTATTGAGACTGCGAAACATATATAATAATTGAGTGAATTACATTTTCGAAATAAATCTTTCTTATCAATAAAGTGCTCATCAAAAAATATACTATCAATTCGTAGAACGCAGTCAGAATATGAATAAATACTACAGTTTACTGAGAAAAATTCACATTTACAGTCACAGATTGTCTAAGTCAGATCATTTTCGGAATGAATTTCAAAATAATTTATATCTTTTTTTTTTCTGCTGATGATCACCATTGGCATTGGAAGTGTATTCTCCAAACCAGTACGGGATGTCATTACTAAAGAATACTGTAAGTTTATTAAGGCGATCCTATTTTAAATATTTAATTTTATTTTTTAGGGATTCGGAAAATTGAACATGATTGTTATCCTGAAGATTGTAATTCATCACACTATTATAATGATAGTTTTCAGGAAATATTTTAGTGTAACCGTTGATTCAAATATATTATATTAAAAGAATTGTGATTTCTTTGTGAATACATAAGAATTGAATTGTAAAATTTATGATTTCCACATTCCAAGACCTCTAGCTCACATTATAAAGACACCAACCCAAAAAATATCCTATAACAAAAGTTTCGCAAGAAAACACATTAAATATTCCAAAAGAACCTCATTTGAAATACGAAAAATGAAAATAAAATAAAAAGAAACCTTCCCATAGAAGAGAAAAATGCATATTTACGATCTGTCGTATAGTATCGCGCCTCCTCCCTGAAACAGCACAGCAACAAAACAACACATTAGAGAGACAATCCCAGAAAATCAATTGAAATTGAATTTAAAATTATCAAAAAAAGAAGAAGAATTTTCGTCGACGTCTCCAAATGACACTATTAACCTGTCGAACGAACAGAAATACAATTAGGAATGACACTCTGTTGCCACTACTTGTAGTTATAGTTAGTAAGTATAAGAAGGCACAGCCGAGTTACCATATGCATGAAATGAAATGAATATCGACGACTGATAAATACTAACTGCTAAGAGCTTGCTTCGTACTAAATATGTATCTATGTTCGATCATAGTCATAGTCAGTCGACATAGTTGCACTACTCACAGAAAGAGAGTCGAGTCACAGAGACCGACTAAGGTTAGGTACTCGGTTAATTTATTTTAATCTCATACATCAATTTTCATTTATTGCAATAAACAATGGTAATAATAATAATGTTAACAAACTCATATTTTACCCAAAAAAAAAACTTTTGAGTCTCAACTAAAATTCAGCCTGTTCGTTGAGCTTACAATGAGGTACACAAGTGAGAGGAAAAACAAAACTGGCAAAAAAGACTATCAAATCAATCGAAATTTATATATTGTTGAAATGAATGGGAACTAGTTGGGGTTAGGGGTGGTTGTTCTTGTTTTTAGGGTTTTTTTTTATTATAATCACGGGAGATCATCAAATATATCTATGCATTCAAAAGATAGCCAATTTAACAAATTGTATTAACAAAAATATCTAAAAGATATATTTTCCGACAAAAACCTTCATTAGTCCTCAATTCCCCAAGCTGCTATTAGTTGGAACTCAGAGAAACTGCAAGAATCGATGAACTTGTTATGATGTTTGTTTAAAAGTTCAGGAACAAGCTCGTATCCAGTAGCTTCATGTAGTCTTCGGGTTGAGTATCGCCATGATAGATTATTGATCAGTTTTAAAACTTTGTTTTGTAGAACTTGAAGTTTTTGGATGTGTGTTCTTGCAACCTGTAGCAAGACAGCATAAGCATACATACTACTCTAAGATATGTTACTGACTTACTGAATTCTACTTCCACATTATCGATCTTCACTTTTCTTTTAGGCTTTAGCCTTGGTGATTTGCTGTATGGAAATATGATAGCTTGTGTTTTGGAGGCATTTATTTAATTCTCCATTTTTCGAAGTACTTCATGTGTGTGGACATGGCCTTCTCCATTTTGCTTAGTAAAGACTTTGGACTTTATAATAATTGCAGTATCGTCAGCGTAGTAAACAACATTAAAGTTTGCGGGAGGTTTGTAATCTGCAGTGAAAATAGTGAATAACAGTGGCGATAGTACTGATCCTTGATGAACTCCAGCGTGAATTGGTTTAGGGCTTGATAAGTGGTCGTCGATTGAGACTTGAAATGACCTGTTAGACAAGAAACTATTGATGCTTTTGCATAATTAATTTGGAAAATTGAATTTAACTAATTTGTGTAT
>JXPG01029825.1:0-13220 GCA_001015175.1 Megaselia abdita
AATTCAATAAAAGTTTTTAATAAAAATGATACTCCAAGAGTGATTGCGTTACATCGCACGTAACAGTTTTTTCCGCTTTTTGTTTAGTGGTTTTGTTTAAGAATTCTTTTCCATCTCCAAGTGGAGAAGATAAAGTTAGCTTTTGTTAAAACTCAGCTTTGCTTCAATTACTGTGTGTTCTAACTCTTTACAAACTTTACCATGAAGTGTTGTCTTAGGTATACCAATTTATTTACTTCCACCTGTTAGACCAACATTATGACAATATACGGCTTTAACTTAGATTTTATTGTTGTTATCAGCGATGATTATCATCCTTGGTTTTAAGCAATTGGTTTTTCTATATGTTTTACGATGACTTTCAATCTTTTTCTTGAAGCTGATCCTGGGTAACGCTCTTTGGTTTGGGGACTTACAATATAGATTTCAATATTTTGTGTAACCAACGAAATGCAGTCTGAAAAACTTTTTTTGTTCTTGTAAAAAAAAAAAAATAAAGTTACATAAAATATGCTGATTCGTCGAATCTTGCTAGCATCTAAACTTTCTAAAAATTCAGATGTACTAATTTCAATTGATCTTCGAGACATCTTGATAAGTTAAGTTCTCATCTTAAATTAACAATAACCTGGTAATTAACAAAAGTCAATATTTAGATAGATTTTGATAATTATTTGTTCGTCTTTGACATCAAGTTTTTCTAGTTTATAGATCAACCAGCCAAATTAAAAATAGTTGTATGCAGAAAATAATAATTTGCAAACACAATAATATAACATTTAATAAAGATATCAAAGCTAAATAAATAAGTTCAGGTGTCGAAACCCAAACCACAAATATTGCGCACTGCAATGATTGGTGAAGAAGTATCGTCTTCTGAAGTTGTTATAAGGAACATTTCTGTCTTTGCCTCTGATTGAAGCAAAGTCAAGAAGAAAGTTAGAACTGGAGGAGAACTATGTATAAGGATATATCTGTATTTCTTTTATGTTTTATTAAATTAAGAAAGGATTATTTCTATATATTTTTTAAGAACAATTAAGAAAACGGCTCTATGTACTCTATTAAAATAAAATAATTCAGTTTTTTTAAAATTTAAATTAGAGTAGTGAAGGATTTTTGCATAATTTCAAATTATCTGTGTGAACATTTGAATACACGAACACGTTGTTTCAAAACATTAGATCATAAAAGCTCCCGATTTTAAAATTAAAAAGTTTATGGCGATTTTTTTAAACAAATAGTGAAATTATACCTACATATAATTTTATAAACTTAATTACAAAACGTGGAAAACTGTAATGATAACAGATCTGTTTTCTTTTTGGCATTAAAAAAACTTAAACAAGATAGTATAAATCTTAAGCTTTTATCTAACCTATTTCTTACCATTTGATTTATTTTTGTAACGGAGAATGGCTAAATTACAGAAATAAAATATATATTAAATGTGTACACACTTACAGAAAATTAAGCTATTTTTCTTCTTTATTCCCTATTTTTGGCTTATATTCCTTAAATGTTTAATATTTAGAGGAAATATTATTATATATTTCAGAGATATTCTTAAAAATGATTTTGTTGTCGATGTTGTGTTATTTTTCTGTTTATTATTCGTTTGCTGTAGATAAAATTGATTCACATTTTTGTTTTATCAATATTTCACTAAATATTTTCTAAAATTCTTATTAAAATATTTTTTTTTCACCACACAACCGTGCGTCATATAAAAATGGCTGGGACGTAGCACATCAACAAACAATCCGGGACTGAAAGCTTGGATGCTAAATATTCGCAAAAGTCCCAGATGTTTGTTTTAAAAAGAAAAGGATATCTAAGTAGTCGAATAAGTGATGAAAGAGAAACGATAAAAGAAACTTTTTCGAATTTCGAACTTAGATAACGTGTAGGGTGGCTCCTCATTGATGTGGTTGTATTATTAGAATATACTCTCTTTTCTAAACCTGTTAGATTTTGATTTGATTTTGTTTCGGAAATTACTTACGGGTAGGTAGAACATGCGCTCTTTTCATAGTTTTTTTTCCAAAAGCTTTTCTTTGTAATAAATACAATAGGTAAATTAAAAGTATATAACGAAAAATAGATTGGTGAGACCATCAAACATTATGACATTTTGCATGTAATTGTGCGCTCTTTTTTATTGTAAATATAAAAAATTATGATGCAACAAGCTTAAAATTGTTTGATTTGATTGATTGAGAAATAATAGTATGTTTAAGTTTTAAATGTTTGTTGTATAATAGAACAGGAAACTAATATAGGGAATTATTATAATATAATCTATTGCTACTTAGTGGATCCCTTTTAAAATACGTTTACGAAAACTTGAAACCATTGCATTACGTCAAAGGTATACCTTGTTTACAACAGACACCATGCAAATTCAAGGAATTTTCTCTACGAAAATGTAATTTAAAAATGGGTTGTTTTTCAAAAAACATAAAACCTTATTACCTTAAGATTTGCGTTTTAGAATTTGATGAATCGACATATTTTATATAACTTGATGGTTTTTACGATTTAAAATATATAGTCACCAAATACTATGGAAGAGGTACCTAAATGATAAGTTTTGTAACCAATTCCACTGATTTTGTAACCAACTTTTTTCCAACTTTGTAACCAATCTTAATGATGTTGTAACCTAAATACAAGTAAAAAGAATACCACAATAAGGTTTTGGAACACTCGATTCTGGAAAGGAAAATCAACATTTAGGAATTGAAACCAAATTTATAAAAACTGCAATACCAGAATCTTAAAATGTAACCATCATTTTGGGTTTTGTAACCAATTTTACTGGATTTGTAATAAACTTTTTTCAAATTTTGCAACCAACCAATTTACCTCGTTTTGTAACCAAAAATTTTAATTTTAAAATACCATAATTGGGGTTTGAATACTCAATTCTGGAAAGGAAACCACACTTATCGGAGTTGAAACTAAATTTATAAAAACTGCAATACCGAATCTTAAAATGTAACCATAATTTTTAGGGTTTTTTTTGAAAAACAAAATACTTATATGTACACGCTTTGTCGGTCCGTCCGTCTCTCTGCCGTAAACCTTTTGTTATGGTTCCTAATATATTATTCGAAGTGAGGATGAGGCAAGGGACTGTGAGTTGGGTGTATAATTCATTTTATAAAAAAAACCCTAGTGCTACTACGACGTAGTTCTACTGCACCGCTTCATTGGTTTTGTAAACAATCTTACTGGTTTTGTAACCGAAATTTAATAATTTTAAAATACAATAAATTGTGATTTAATACTCAATTCTGGAAAAACCAGTTTTTCTGAATTGTAACCAAATCAACATAAACAGCAATACAAAAAAAATTTAGAATGTGACGCTAATTCTGGATTTTGTTGGAGTCAACTTTAACTAATTTACTAACACTGAGGTAACCTTTCTAACTTAATAACTAAGTCCACACAAAAAAGCCAAAGGTGGCAATGGTATTAAGGAATGTTTGTTTCCTATGTGTTGTAGCTGCTTTTCTGCATCACTGCTTTTAGTTTTCTCTCTACTTCTGAGTCAGTGATGAGCTGCCTGCTATTTTAACTATGGTATTATAATATTACATATATAGTTTAGACCTTGGATCTTAATTTTTTAGAAGTTTTGATATTTTCCGGCTCAAGCTAATTTTATGAAAATAAAGTGTAAGCGTCTATTAATAATTAATCTTTTTGTTTTGAATTTTTATATCTAGCTCTTTATTTTGTTGCCTTAATTCTATTAAACTTGTTTGAATGTTTCTAAAAATATATGTACGTTTTGTTTTTAGAATTTTAATATACTTTATTATCTTTAGAAATTGATTTTATTATATTGCCTATAAACATTTTTTTTGCCACGAGACCGTTTCTAGGTTTGGAACCTGTTCTCATCCCAGAAATACTCATATTGGCTATACTTCGTAACGTAACTAAAAGTAGTTTATCTTCAAGTCCAGATTTCAATGAACGTGTCTTGCAAGTTTGATCAAAATGGGAGCACCCGAGCTAGATTGCATAAGGAATATATAAAATTCCACCACGGCTGACCCACATTAGAAATCTATTTAAAGAAAGTACAGACTGACTGTTGGCTGTCAGTGATATAGTTTTCCCTATTACTCTTCAGCTTAAAAATAACTTGCTGTCCACCGGCCAGTCTGGACAGCAACATGTCAACATGAAACTAATGCTCTTATGTTTATAAATCCATATTTTTAATATAAATGTCAAGAAAAGTAGTAAACTTATAAATTTAATCTACAGTTTCTTGGCTTTATATATAATAAACTTAAATTCAAATTTGAATTTTGTTTTCAATTTAAAAATTTCTTTTGTAAACAAACAAGTATACTAGTCTACTGAATATTTGCCAAACAAAGAAAGGAATACTTCTATGACATGAATTAACGTACAAGGACTGATATTCTATATGTAAATATGTAATAAATAAAAATAATTGAAAAGAAAAGAAACTACAAATTAGAAATAATTATTTTTTAAGGTGTTGATATAACATTTAAATGGTAATAAGGAACACTACAAACTTTCTGGATTTTCAAGAATAGTGGCCTTAAGAAGATGAAAATTGCATGTACAAATGTATATTACTTCTTTACAGCAAGACTTTACTGTAAAAGTTGTTGGTAAAACATGAGTTTTTTATGATTATATGTACACATGGGTGTATTTTAAAAAATCCAGCTAACTAACTATTCACTCAATTTTATATAAAAAAAAATGCTAGTACTACAAAGAAACGTACTTAGTTTTTAATTTAGATATTGTGTGTAGCAAAAACTACACATTTTGAAGTGTAATCTGTACATGTCAAAAGATGTAGCCATTTTGACACTTGCAATAGAGTACACATCGATAAATATGAAATGAAGAAGTGTGTCAGCCAACAAGTGAGTTCACAAAAACTACATTTACATAACTACTAAATATAACTACATCAATTTGAACTAAAAAGAACAACATTTTTTTATAAATAAAACGTGGGAGAAAGATATTTTAGATATTAATAGTCTTTATGTTTTATAAATTTTATTCAACATATAAATTATGAACATCCCGTAAATTGTAATCAATAGTTAAAATGGACCTGCTTTTTTAGTTTTTTTTTTTTTCAATACTCTTATGTCCGTCTGTTTGTCTGCCGTAAACCTTTTGTAACGAAGATTTAAAGGGGTAAATATTGTCCCATTTTGACATGCGATACCTCATTTGAAAGGTCTATCTGACTACTACAAACTGCCACAAACAGAATTTCTATTCATCTACCCCAGACGTATTTTAAGATTTTAGTTAAGAAAATCTTATTTGTTTTTTAAGTTTCATATTGCGTTTTTAAAGGTATTGATGAGTCCCTCAAACCCCCATCATTACTTTTTGGAATTTCTGAAGGCAGTGAAGTAGGGAGGCGAAAACCTGAAAAATGGGCTATAAAAAATGTTAGTGTATAAGCAAAGAATTCTTTGGTATAACTTCGTTATCTCGAATCACGCCGAATCCTATACAAACCGCAATAATTTTTTTGGAAATATAAGGGCGTAGGAAAGGGGCAACTAAAGCAAAACGATACATCATTTTTAAGGTACTAATAAGACCTATAATCCCTCATCCAAATTTTGGGCAATTTTAGAATTAATTTTAAAAACTTGTTTATGTTTTTTGGACTCCTGAAGCTCTCTTCTTTAAAATGACACCACTTTTGTTAAAATAACAAATCATACAAAAAATGATTTTTTTTTATTTTTAACCTAAAATTTAAAAATTTTCTCAGTGTATTGATCCTGGAAATCTCATATTCGAATTACTGCTTGTCTAAGGGTCTCTCTTCGAAATGACACCAACTTCGTACGTTTCTAAGAAAAAAAGTTTTTCAACCGAAAATTCTCAGTAAATAAATATATAAACAAAATTTCCCCAGACCCGGATTGTTCCCTGCAAGTTTCAAGTTCGTAGCTACAATCGTTCCCGAAAAAATGACATTTAAAAAAACNAAATAAATAAATAAATAAATAAATAAATAAATAAATAAATAAATAAATAAATAAATAAATAAATAAATAAATAAATAAATAAATAAATAAATAAATAAATAAATAAATAAATAAATAAATAAATAAATAAATAAATAAATAAATAAATAAATAAATAAATAAATAAATAAATAAATAAATAAATAAATAAATAAATAAATAAATAAATAAATAAATAAATAAATAAATAAATAAATAAATAAATAAATAAATAAATAAATAAATAAATAAATAAATAAATAAATAAATAAATAAATAAATAAATAAATAAATAAATAAATAAATAAATAAATAAATAAATAAATAAATAAATAAATAAATAAATAAATAAATAAATAAATAATTAAATAAGTAAATAAATATATATACAAGTCACATTCAATAAAAGTTTTTAAAAAAGGATAACAATAAGGATAATAATAACAATGCATCCAAAACACGGTACATGCTAGCAACAAGAAATGACAGTGCGCTTCGAAATAAATCTTGGCCAAAACGTAACCATTAGCACTAGTGACTTTGAAGTAGTAAATGAGTTCGTATACCTTGGTAGTTCTGTAAACTTCTCTAACAACACCTCAGAGGAGATAATTCGAAGAATAGTACTAGGATGTCGAAGTTTGTACGGTCTTAGATCGAAGCACAAAGATCCAAATTTTCTCAACCTCCCAATAGTTTTAGTGGGAGTTAACAAAGGTAGACTGTGAGAGACTATTGATTTTTGAAAGACGTCTTCTCAGAATTTTTTTTTTGGCCTGTTAACATTGATGGGGAATGGAGGAACAGATACAATAATGAGCTATTGTCCAAAAGATCAAAGTGCAGAGGTTGAAGTGGTTTGGACAAATGTACAGAATGGACGCCGAAGCTCCAGCAAGAAAATGTTTGTTCTCTGACCATATTGTAAAGGCAGACCAAGAATGCGCTGACTTGATTCAGTGGAAGGCGATTTTACGAAGTTGCGAGTGAAATCGACGTGGAGAAGAAAAACAACGGATAGAGACGAATGTAGAGACTTTTTGCAGCAAGCTAAAACACGCAAGGAGTGGTGAGCTGTTAAAGTAAAGTAAGTAAACTAATCGTGCGAAATTTATTAAACCGTGACTCACTCATATTCTATTTATTCAACTAGGAAGAAGTAAAACATCTAAAAGATAAAATAGGAAAATCATCTTGAATGTCTAGGTTTTTGTTGTTGATTTCAGCAAATAATTATTTAATTGTGTTTTATTTTAAAACAAAAATTTTAATATTTTTCTTTTCTGTTTTATATTTAATCAATCTTTATATATGTAGATCGACATTCAAAAAGTTAGACAGTGAAATAGTCCGGCTCGTAAACAAATAAACGCAATTGATTGGGAAGTTGAAACAAATCAAAACTATCTTAATTTAAAAAATAATCTCAAGCCGGCAGCAAAGTATTCCTGAAAATTGATAACACAATCGACGATTTCAGTCATTACAAAATACTCGATAACCTTCCCACCAATAAAGCAAACGGAAATTATTAAAATATGGTCAGTTTTTTGTGATTTCTCTTTGCAGAATGAAGTATAAGCTCAACAAGTTCCGCTTCTTATTGTTAAGTCACTTGTTTTTTCTCTTTAATAAAGTACTTTGTGGTGATCGGGAACTACCTTCACCGCCAGACTGTGGTTCAATTCACTCAATCACAAAAAGAGTAATAGGTGGAACCTACTCAAGAAGCAATGAATTTCCGTGGATGGTTTTACTAGAATATCAGAAGGGTGTTAATATGCAGAATGGATGTGGAGGGGTTTTAATAAACAAGCAATTTGTGTTAACCGCAGTTCACTGCCTTAACAACAAACATTTAGGGCAGCTGTAAGCTTTTGTTAATTGTTGCCTTTAAATATATATGTTATATACCCATTTAATTTTTAGGATCTCAGTCAAATTGGGAGTACACAACCAGCTTTATAATGGGACTAGAATGCGAGTAGAAAGGACTATACTTCATGAAGACTTCCATGAAAACGATAACGGTATTTTGTTCAATGATATTGCTCTGCTTCGATTGGAAAACAATATAGATTATTCGTCATCCATTTATCCTATTTGCATGCCTTTTATGACGGATTACTATCAAGCACCTGAATTAGGAACCAATTTTACAGTAGCTGGTTGGGGCGAAACTCAAATGTACTACTCTAGCAAGAGGTTGAGAAAAGTTATTGTTCCATTTGTAAGCAGAAGAGCATGTAAAAAATTGTTTTATCGCAAATATGGGACATTTATTCCATCAACAAATATTTGTGCTGGAGGAGAAGAAGGGAGAGATAGTTGCTATGGTGATTCTGGAGGTCCTCTTATGAGGAAAATAAGAAATTATTGGTTGTTAGAGGGTATTATATCTTATGGTGACACAGACCAGTGTGCTACAGAAATGCCTACTGTTCACGCTTACGTCTCCAAGTATAAATATTGGATAGTTGAACATATAAGAAATGGGTGAATAAGATTCTAACCTTTGAATTGCGAGCCTAAAATATATTATTTATTGCGGTTGACTTTTAAAAGTATTTTTTAATAATATTATTATTCAAGAGGGTCTTATTTGTTGACGAAGGTTGTCCCTCCCAGGCGGAAATCCAAGAATTGCTTTTTTATGATTTACCGATTCTACTGTTTGTTTTTTATAATATTTTAACATTAAAAATTATGAATTTCATGTACTACATTAGATTAAGTGTGTGAGAGCCGTAGTAAAATTAAGCCAAGTGCAACAGAGTGCTTATTTCATGATAAATCCCTTTTTGAATTTTTTCGATCGATATAGTCCTTATTGCACACTCCATACTATTTTTATTCACTTTCTAATATGCAAATTATTTAACAATTATGTAACTTTCATTATCAGTGTCTATTCTTATTAGACACCAAAGAAAAGCAATTCCACTTTTTACGAAGCAATTATAGAGCAAATCGTATCTTGTTAAATATTATGATTATTTTTAATTTGATTTGTCTTATTTCATTGCTGAGCATCTTTTTGCTATATACTTTGTGTTATAGTGTTTATTTTCAGATGAAGTGGTTAACCTTGACCGACACATATTTGATTTGAGGTATATCTTAATGTTATTTTGTAACATTAAAATATTTTTAAAAAATTAAAATTTTTTCTAGAATTATGGAAAATTTTACCAACAAAAAATATACGTCTTTCTATATAATCTTCCCAACATCTGGCAAGATAAAATTGTCAAAAGCAAAACCTTCTAGGTAATAACATTTAAAGCAACATTGTTCACACTTTCCGATATTGACATGTTGTACCTCATTTGAAAGGTCTAACTGACTACTATAAACTGTTAATAACAGAATTTCCATCGTCGACACCAGATGGAGCTAGCGCTGAAATTCTGGAAGCTTACTCATGAGACCCTCAAACTGCCATCATTACTTTTTGGAAAAACCGAAAAATGGGTTATCAAAAATTTACATTTTAGTCTATAACTTCGTTATCTCGAATCATGTAGGGTCGTGTGATACATAATTTTGAAAGTATCAATACGGCCTACAAACTCCCATGAACATTTTAGAAATACAAGGGACAACTAAAGTAAAATGTATTTTTATGGACTTTATGAATTCTAATATGATTTTTGTGGTTCCTAATATACTATTCGATGTGAGGATGGGGCCTGAGGCTGTGAGTTGGACAATTTTATAATTAATTTCATTAAAAAAAAACCCTAGTGCTACTACGGAATGTAGTTCTACTGCACCGCTTCATTAGGGTTTGTTAAGAAAAATATCCTTATGTATTCGTGTTGTCCGTCTTTCTGCCGTAAATTTTTTGCAACACAGATTTGAACAGGTAAACACTGCGATACCTCATTTAAAGGTCTATCTGACTACTTCTATAACAAGAAAGTTATAACCCTATGCATTCATATTTCAAATATTCTAACAAATTCATTCAATTCTTTGAATCTTATTTTGTTCATTAAAGTTCTTGATTTAGGATTTCACAAAAGTGTAGAAAATTGTCGGTTTCTCAGCATCAAATACAGGAAAATATATGAGGAATTTTCAAATGCTTTTCATTTTCAAGGGAAACGGCTCAATTGTGATATATGTGAAGCGAATCGGAATTATGTTATTATTTCAAAATGCAAAATGGATCAAACTTTTCCAAGTACATTCGGAGCTTCATTGTACATCACTTAATAATAATATAGTAAAATAATACATCACTTCAGAGCCTTAAAACTCATTCATAAGATAAAATCACCATTTTTGATACAACATTTTCAATACTTGGACTGTCCCATTTACTCTAATTCCTAAAGTAAAAAAATGTGGTAATCTTAAAATCTCAATACTCTGTGGTACATATTCCCATATATTTTCATATTTATTTCGGCTAACATCTTCAGTTCAACACCAGTCGATCTACTTTTCCAATACAGTATCAATAACCAAAAACCTTACAATACGACTTTAAAAGTTCACATACCAGCAGAATTACTTAAAAGAACTTTGTTTTATTTTTCAAGAAAACCTTAAGAGACTTTGATTTTTGAACATCATAATTTTTTAAATTTTGTTATTACAAAATTCTTTGGCTCTTATTTTCGTATGACAAACACTTCAAATACAGAAAATAATAACTTTGCATTGATTTTATCTTATCATATTGGCAATAAATTTCGTATGTTGAATATGATCCAATTTTCATATTTGTTTACATAAACATGTACAGTTGGAAATTCCGAACCGCAGTTTATTGAACCACCGAAAGAAATGATCCCATCCAAAACCCAAATATTATCAATTTTTCTTATTAAAGGTCCACCTGAATCACCGTAGCAGCTATCTCTTCCAATTTCACCACCAGCACAAATGTTAAAGTTAGATAGGCACGTATCAAATTTAGCCACATACATTTTGTTGCATAAGCCCAAGCTAACAAATGGCACATCAACTTTTCTTAATCTGCGACTTATGTTGACATTCGAAGTTTGTCCCCATCCGGCTAAAGTAAAATTAGTTCCTATATCAGGATCCAAATAGTTATTGACCATGAAAGGCATACAAATGGGATGAATATATTGGTCTAACTCTACACTTTCTGACAACCGAAGTAAAGCTATATCATTGATTAAAACTCCATTATGGGTTTCTTCAAATTTTCATGGGCCAAAATCTTCTCTATCTTAATTTTTGTTCCATCGTGCAACTGATCTGTAATACCGAGTTTAACAGAAATTCTAATATACATAAATAATAATACAAAAGATAACACTTGTGAATTTAGAACTTACGGAATTCCTAAATCACAATTTAAAACACAATACGCAGCAGTCAAAATGAAGCGTTCATTTATCAAAGTTCCGGCACATCCATTTTTAACAGTTCGCCCAACCTTGTATTCCAATAGTGCAATAAATGAAAACTCATTGTATCTAGATAATGTTCCTCCAACAACTCTTTTTTGTATCAAGTGCATTTTGCCACAATCTGGCTTAAATGGAAAGATTTGTTCACTACTATTTATACCATTGTCATTTCTTCCTATAACTGCTACAAACACGGAACCTAACAAAGCGATGCTCAACATTTAAAATAAAAGACTGATGGACGGAAATCTAATCAATATTTTTCAATGTTATACATAATAAAAGGGTTATCGTAAAGATGATATTAATGTCATGATCATGACTTAATTTAAAATTCGCGTAATTTAAATTAACGTTTAATACGGTATATTATTTATTGTATATATATTTTGTTCCCTATTATTTGAAATTGTTACAAAAGAAAACATCCATAGCAGACATTCCACAGATCTCATAAGAAAAGTCGTTACATATTGGAGTTATAAGTAGTTATAGAAATAAACCTCTTTGGAATAGAGCTTTGAAGCGAAAAAAAAACCTCCAGGCCTACCCTCCGGGGTAGCAACTATTGTAAAATAAAGGTTGTTTTTCAAGATACATTTTGGATTCAGAATAATTAAAAATTTAAGTAATCTTTTATGTTCTCAGTATAAATAATAACTTAAAATAATTTTATAATTTTTTAAGTACTTTTGTCCTTCAACTCTTTTCTGTTTTACCCCTTTTTTTCGGTGTATTAAACATCTTATTCGCATTCGTGTATAGATTCTCGTGAGCTTTCCTCCTCTGAGACCTTGTAGAAAATAACGTTGTTTTGTCTTTTTTCTACATCATCTTGAAGGTCCTTTTCGGTTAACTTTTACTTTTAAAATTCAAAATCAACGGAAAACGTTAGTAAGCTGTTTTTACTGCTTCAGATTTGTTTACAAATGTGTTCAGAAAAAGTATTGAAATGGATTCAGTTTTACACTTGCCGGTGTCCAGTGCGCCCCCACAAGTCAGACTTTCGAGTTTGCAACGTTATGAGTGCTTATTTGATGGAAAAGTTATGTTGGTTGGATTTTTTGTTGTTGGATGACTCTCTTTGCCTGGACTCTTTCTCTCTCTATGTTTGTACTTTGCCAGAATCCAGGTTTGGTTCTGGTTTAGAAGTCTTTCTTTTTCTAATTTTGGTCAATTTGCCTATGTTTTTTGTTAATAATATGAAATACCAGAAATACAAAAAAAAAATTAAAAGAAAAAAATATAGCCTAAAATGAATAAACATTTTGAATAATAAAGAGCTTTTAATGAAAAGGATAGAAATAACTAAATATCCTCAATCATCAACAAAAATTACTCTTAATAAAGTATTTCATATTAAAAAATAATCCAAATTTACAAATAAACAAACATTTTAAAATATGAAAATTTACTTTAAGCACTTTACAAAAACCTGTTACTAAAAAAGCACCCCAATATTCTGTCTGTCTTTGTATTCCTCATACAAATCACACAGCTATAGAAAATTTGGTATACTCCTGCATCAGCTTTTGGTCAACTATAAATATAAGATTCTATCAATGTGGCTTCAGACCTGGAAAATCTACCTCTGACCAGGTCTTCAAACTGCGGCAGATACTTGGGAAGGCTCGTGAATTTCAGATTGATACGCACCACCTATTCATCGATTTTAACCAAGCGTACGACAGTATTGTTAGAGCTCATATTATTGTGTTAGACGACTCTATTGGACGCCAAAAGTACTGTTAAATATCCTCAATCATCAACAAAAATTACT